>CAUYQG010059383.1:0-10418 GCA_963574415.1 Tarsius wallacei | reverse complement strand
TAATATTAGCCTTTTTTTTCTCGAGACAAGGTCTCACTGTGTCCCCTAGGATGCAGTGCGGTCGGGGGATCACGGCTCACTGCAGACTCGATCTCTCGGATTCGAGTGATTCTCCCATTTCAGCCTCCCAAGTAGCTGGGAATTCAGGTTCGTGTCTCTCTCTCTCTCTCTCTCTCTCTCTTTTTCTCCTTCATCTTTCCTTCCTTCTCTTTCCCTTCCCTCCCTTTCCCTCCCCTCTCCTCCCCTCAATTCTCCTGCCCCCCAATCCTTCTCAGGGCACACTTAGAACTGAAGCCCAATAAGTCACCCATGAGGCAGGTGAATTAAATCCAGAGTCAAAGCAATTTACCTTTGTCACTGTGAGGATAACTTTCCACAGCCAGAAACATTGGATTATCTTTTTGGGTGCAGTTGATAGAAATGTCTGGGCTTGCTGTGCTGCTGGTTTGTAACGAGTATGCTGTAAAGACAAGGGTCACCAAGGAATAAGCGGGAAAGAACTAGTGATTAAAAGGAGTCGGTGAAGAAATGGGCATTGGAGAAGGCCAGGTCAGGATGTGCCTGTAATAAAAAAATTTAGTAAAAAATGGAAAAAGGACCCGGAGAATACCCAGGAAAACCTCACACACAGATAACTCAGGATCCAAGGCTTATGGGGTTGCGGTCCACGTGGGCTACTGTAATTACTTTTTTGTTAATGATCATGTCGCTGTTGCTAATGCTTGCTGCCTCCAAAACTCGGCCTGTGGGTTGTTTTGATAATGCATCCGTATTTATAAAGGATACACTACCACGAAGCACAATATCACATCTACTTACATAAGCAACCCAAACCTCACCCTCTGCTGATAGCTTATCTTCTTTGTATGTCAAGGATGATGGCCCATTACATTGTTGGATAACATTCAAGGAAAGCTTTGTAATTCTAGCCATTTTACTTCACAACCTAGTCTACTCCTTACGATACACAGTTCATGCAATAACTAAGGTCACATAGGACATGGGCCCGGAGGAAGGACGTCATTGGTGAGCGCAAAGGAGGCTTAGGTGTGAGATATCCCAAATGTGATGCTGTTGTCTAACAATCAGTTGGCTGTGTAAGCAAGCAGAGGACAGTGACTAATGGTCATTCTGGTTTCTTGATGGGAGTCAGGTAAGATGATGTCATTGATCTCTGTGACGGTGGATGGACAGACATAAAGAAAAAATAAGTAATAATTGTAATAATAGCAATCACAAGAATCCACATTGGTTGAGTCCTAACTAAATGCCTGCTAGTATACTAAACCCTTAGCATTCTTTTCTAATTTAATCCCCAACTCCGAGGGGGATTGGTTTGAGGATACACACCATCCCTCCATGGATATCAAAACCCACTGATGCTCAAATCTCTGATATAAAGTGATAGTATTTGCATATAACCTGAACACATTCTCCTGTATACTTTAAATCATCTAGGTTGCTTACAATGCCTAATGCCATGTAAATGCTATGTGAATTATTGCTATACTGTGTTGTTTAAGGAATAATGTACTGAACGTGTTTGAACAGATGCATTTTTTTCCTTATATTTTCTGTACCCAACTGGTTGAATTCACAGACACAAAACCCATGGATGAGAAGGGCTGATTGTACATCCTATGAGTGTTATTACTGTTTTACAGATGAGGAAACAAGCTTAGAGAACGTCAGCCACCCTGGGCTTCCCTTCTCATTCTCGTGTTTTTTTCTTTTTCTTTTTCTGAATGGTTATGTTTTTTGAGTCAGAGTCTCACTCTGCCACGCAGGCTGGAGTGCAGTGGCACCATCATGGCTCACCACAGCCTCAAACTCCTGGGCTCAGGTGATCCTTCTGCCTCAGCCTCTGGAGCAGCTGGGTCTACAGGCGCACCACCATGCCTGGCTAATTTTTTTTCATTTTTGTAGAGATGAGATCTCATTATGTTGCCCAGGCTGGTCTCAAACTCCTGGGCTCAAGCCATCTTCCTGCCTTGACCTCCCAAAGTGCTGGGATTACAGGTGGGAGTCACTGTACCGGGCCCTCAGTTTCCAGTGGGGAGTCCTGACCAAAGCAAGGATGAGACGAGTCAGAAATGAGACTTTCTTATTCATCTTTTAAAAAAAATCATTTTCACAAACTCTATTTTCTTGGAGTTTATAATCTTGATATGGAGCGGCCGCAGGCTGTGCGCTTAAGAGTTCACACTCTGAAGTTGCCAGACCGGTGCTTGAAACCTGGCTTCATCACTTACTAGCAATGTGACCTTGAAGAAACTATGCTTCTTATAGCACATTTCCTTATCTATTAAAAAAAAAAAAATGACTGGGCTCGGTGGCTCAGCCTGTAATCCCAGCAATTTGGGAGGCCGAGGTGAGTGGATTGCCTGAGCCCGCATGTTCAAGACCAGCCTGGGCAACTTGGCGAGACCTCATCTCTACAATAAAAATAAAAATAAAAAAAATTAGCCAGGTGTGGTAGCGCATGCCTATAGTTCCGGGTACTTGGAAGACTGAGGTAGAAAGATCGCCAGAGCCCAGTGGGTTGACGCTGGGTGGCCGTGAGCATGCCATGGCACTCCAGCCTGGGTGAGAGTGAGACTCCAACTCAAAATAATAATAATAATAATAATAATAGCCCAACTTCTAGGGTTGCTGCCCTCAATCTTTTTTCACAGCAACCAAAGTGATCTTTTCAAAATGCGGAATTGATCACGTTGCCCAACACCAGCTGAAAATTTCACAGTGGGGCCCCACTGTTCTTCAAATATAGATGGATCCCCCTACCACAACATCTGCTGTCCTTATCCTCTCGTCACGGGACTTCTGCAAGACGGTCGCCTCTCTGTCCAGAAAGTTCTGCTTCCCTTACTCCATCCACCACCCTAACCCTCCGACAGAAAATGCTTCTCATCTGTAAGACTTTATTTTTCATGTCATTTTCCCTGTGTGACATAACTCCCTAGACTTGGTATATCATGTGTCTTCTCTTCACTGCACACATCTGAATTGCAAGTTTCCGTTTGTGAGTTTCTGGCTAATAACGTCCGTGTTCTCCCGCACACTGTAAGCTCCACCAGAGAAGAGACCATGCCTGGGTTTGCCCATCATCGCGTCCCCGGCACCTGTTGAGGGCCTAGCACGAATTGTTTGGAAGAATAAATGAATTGGCTAGCACCATTGAGCTTTGCTGCCCCCTGCTGAGTCATAGCTTTCAGCCTATTAAGCGAGGACCACCTGGACCTTTGGAGCTAGTGTGGTGATGACAAAGCCGTATTTCTCCAACTGTGGGCCAGGAACCACGTGTGTCAGAATAACCCACTTGTAGAAGGCGGATTCCCAGGTCAGGCTCAGTGGCTCAGCCTGTCATCCCAGCACTTTGGGAGGCCAAGGCAAATGGATTTCCTGAGCCTGCGGGTTTGAGACCAGCCTGGGACAATTTGGCAAGACCTCGTCTCTACAATAAATAGATTAAAAAATAGCCAGGTGTGGTAGCATACATCTGTAGTTCTGGCTACTTGGAAGGCTGAAGCGGAAGGATCGCCGGAGCCCAGCAGGTCGACGCTGGGGTGGCTGTGAGTGTGCCACTGCACTCCAGCCTGGGCAACGGAGTGAGACTCAAACTCAAAAGAAAGGAAAAGGGGGATTTCCATGCCTTACTCCCAGAGATACGGATTTATTAGGTCTAGGATAAGGTCCCAAACTTTGCACATCTAATAAGCTCTCCTGGGGTGATTTGAGAATTACTACTACAAAAAGAAGGACAGAAAAGAAAGAAGAGGAAGAAACTGATTTGCTCACTATCTTTTTTTTTTTTTAAGAGATGGAGTCTTAATATGTTGCCCAGGCTGGTATTGAACTCCTGGACTCAAGCAATCCTCCCACCTCAGCTCTCTGACTAGCTAAGGTCACAGGCATGCACTACCGTGTCTGACAGTCTCTCTCCCTTTTAGTAAAGCCCACCAAGTCGTGTCAGGGGCTTCTTTCTAGTCTTGGTTCCTGAGTCACCATAGGGCCTGTTGCTTCTAAGAGAACTTCCTAGAATGAAGGCCAAGATCAAGAAATGGAGAAGTCTTACTCCCAGCACCCTTGGTGGCTCAGCCCATCATCCCAGAACTTTGGGAGGCCGAGGTGGTGTTCTTGGTTACAACTGCAGGACACTAGAGGGGTTAGGCTTTGAGTTATGGGGACGATACAGGAACTTGTTGGACACGTCATAGCCACCAGCTAAGGGGAAGGTTAGCAGCTCAGGCCCACCATCCAGGAGTGTCTTATTCGTTATTTATTCATTCAAATACATTTTACCAAAAGCATGCAATGATCTGAGAACTATGCTATCCTGAAGACACAATGGTGCCAGGGGAAAAAAGGATGCTCCTGGCCCTGATGGGCTTTACCATTTACTGGTGATATAGACATTAATAAAACCCTTTGATAAATATATGCCAAATTACAACTAAGCTCTGCAAAAGAGAAGGCCTGAGGCATTTGGTGGAGAAACTGATCAAGTCAGGGAGACTCGAGAAATAATAATTGAATTGGGAAAAGATGACAGTGTAACATAAATAAGATTTTGATGAATAATTATCTACATAAAAAGTAAAATTTTGGCCAGGTGCAGTGGCTCATGCCTATAAATCCTAGCACTTTGGGAGGCAGAGGCAGGAGGATTTCTTGAGCCCAGGAGTTTGAGACTAGCCTGAGCAACATAGTGAGACCTTGTCTCTACAAAAAATTAAACAACTAGCCAGATGTGGTGGTGTGCGCTTGTAGTCCCAGCTACTCAGGAGGCTGAGGTGGAAGGATCTCCTGAACCCAGGAGGTTGAGTTTGCAGTGAACCGTAATCGCACCACCGCACTACAGCCCAGGTGACTGTGAGACCCCAACTCAAAAAATTTAAAATAATAAACATTTTTCTAAAAAGTAAAATTGTAATGGGCTGCATTCTTAATAGATGGATGGGATTTTTTTTCCATCTGTAACACAATGGCACGATCATATGAATGGGACTTTTTAAACATTTTAAATTACATTTTGAATCCTTAGATGACTATATTTTGCTAAAGTGAGATAGAGTTCATCATCATTTTTATTATTATAGATATAAGTTTCTGGAGCCTGTTTACACAGATAAGTGAATGGATGGAGTTTTATCAAATCTTTGTCAAGCAATTCTTCCTTCTTAAATTCTGTTAGAAACAAAGAACTGAGTATCACATGTTCTCACTCATAAGCGAACCTTGAACAATTATCATAATACTATAAGAAAGGGATCGGCAGTAGTGGGAAACTGCCAGGGGGAGGAGGGGCACATCTCATCAACAAGGGCACCTGCACACTGAACATTTTTATGCCTAACCCTAAATTGTACCCCACATCTTTAAAAAAATTAAAAGAAGAAAAAGATTAGGCTTGGTCAGTGACTCATATCTATAATCCCAGCACATTGAGAAGTCAAGGCAGGAGGATCACTTGAGGCCAGGAGGTCAAGGTTACAGTGAGCTATGATGCACCACCACACTCCAGCCTGGGTGACACAGTGAGACCCTGTCTCTAAGAAAAAAAAGAAAATGAGACCCTATCTCATTTACCAAAGAATGTGCTACTCATTGGAGTAATCATTTTCTCTGGAAATATCACCAAAAATATTTTACCAAAATTTATCAAGTGACAATTATTCTTGTTACTCTTTCACCTTGATTTTGAAGCCAAAATTAGATGAAAATGGGACAAAAATCCCCCCAAATTGGAATCTGTACATTTCATAATTTTTCTTGCTGATTGTGAACAAAGTCTTTTTTCAATTATATGAGTATTTTATTTTATTTTATTTTATTTGAGTCAGAGTGTCACTCTGCTGCCTAGACTGGAGTGCAGTGGCATGCTATGGCCACCGCAGCCTCGACCTGCTGCATTCAGGCAATCCGTCCACCTCAGCCTTCCAAGTAGCTGGAATCACAGGTGTGTACCACCTGGCTAATTTTTTGGTTTACTGTAGAGACGAGGTCTTGCCAAGTTGCTAGGCTGATCTCAAACCCCTAGGCTCAGGCAATTCTCTCACCTCTGTCTCCCAAAGTGCTGGGATTACAGGCGTGAACCATCGCACCTGGCCCATGTGGGTTGTTTTAAAGTGCCTTAAGAAGGCAATTCGGATAGGCAGAAATACATAGGTATTGTAGAAACAGCATATAAAGATTCATAATTTCATTTCAAAATTTAAACAATAATTATACATTTAAAATTATAAGTTTCAAATTATGTATAATTTTAAATTACATATTTGATAGTTTGAAATGATATATTTGATAGAATTAACAGAACATGTGAACATCTGAGAAAGATAAAATAATTCTAATTAAATAAAATGGTTTCCTGAAGTTCAGGGCATTGTATCCTAGATTACATGTTGGGAACAGTTTGTTGCCAGATACATAAGTAAGTGCTTTTAAGAGAGCAGTATTATCTACTTTGTAGAGTGAAAAGCAAAAAGAAGAGAAGGTATTATCTGACTAGTAGGTTCAGGGCTTACAAAAAGGTGTCAGATTTATTATTTGGGGCCATCATTTACAGAATTCATGTTTCATAATAAGGATATGATAAAAATGAATAAATGAATAAAGAGTGCCAGTGAAACCATTTGCCCCTAAATAAGAATAAATATGAACTTACTGCAGCAACCAATTTTTTTGACTAACTCTGTTTCAAACTAATTAGAGTATGGTTATGAAATGAATGAAAACTTCCTACTGGACAATAACCAGTGAAGCTTAAGAAATTTTCCTGGATTTCTGACTGTGAGACTGAGATAACATTAGGTTTGTTCTTAGATCAATATCGACAATTTTCCTTGTTGCCTTTTCTTTTATAAGTAAGATCGTAAATAGGAGGATCTTTTTTTTAGAAAAAAAGGATAGTATGATTGCCATGACCATCCCTCACTCCCCGCAAAAAAGATGTGCAAAAAGGAAGCAGTTTATTGATTAAAGGATGAGAGAAAGCAAAATTCCACAAGAAGAGAGTTTGAAATTCAAATACTTTCAGCATATTTCAATTAGATCTTTACTTTTTAAAAAACAACTTTATTGAGAGATATTTACAGCCGGGCTGGGTGGCTCAGCCTGTAATCCCGCGCCTTGGGAGGCTGAGGTGAGTGGATTGCCTGAGCCCGCGGGTTCGAGACCCGCCTGGGCAAGCGAGACCTCATCTCTACAATAAATCAAAAAATTAGCCGGGCGTGGTAGCGCATGCCTATAGTTCCGGCTACTCGGAAGGCTGAGGCGGAAGGATCGCCGGAGCCCAGCAGGTCGAGGCTGCGGTGGCCGGGAGCGGCCACTGCACTCCAGTCTGGGCGACAGAGACGCCAACTCAAAAAAAAAAAAGAGATAATTTACCTACCATGACATCCACCTGATCCAATGGCTTTTAGTATATTCTCAGCATTGCACAACTATCACAATGTATTTTATTTATTTATTTTATTTTATTTTATTGAGTCAGAGTCTCACTCTGTTGCCCAGGCTGGAGCGCAGTGGCATGATCACAGCTCGCCACAGACTCGACCTCTTGGGCTCAGGTGATCCTCCCCTGTCAGCTTCTCCAGTAGTTGGGACTACAGGTACACACGGCTTATTTGTTTTACACTTTTTTGTAAAGACGAGGTCTTGCTGTATTGCCTAAGCTGGAATCACAGTACTTTTTTTTTTTTTTTTTTGTAGAGACGAGGTCTCATCAAGTTGCCCAAGCTGATCTTGAACCCCTGAGCCTAGGCAATCCTCTCGCCTCCACCTCCCAAAATGCTAGGCTTACAGGCATGAGCCACCGTGCCCAGCTCACAGTACAGTTTTAAAACATTTTCTTCAAACTGGGCACGGTGGCCCACGCCTATAATCCCAGCACGTTGGGAGGCAGAGGCAAGAGGATTGCCTGAGCCCATGGGTTCTAGACCAGCCTGGGCAACTTGGTGAGACCGTGTCTCTACAACAAATAAAAAACTTAGCTGGGCATGGTGGTGTGTGCCTGTAGTTCCAGCTACTTGGAAGGCTGAGGCGGAAGGATCGCCTGAGCCCGGCAGGTCGAGGCTGCGGTGGTCGTGAGCATGCCACTGCACTCCAGCCCGGGCAACAGAGTGAGATTCCAACTCAATAAATAAATAAATAAATAAATAAAACATTTTCGTCAATCAAAAAGAATCCTGTAGTAGTCACTTCCCAGCTATTTCACTATCGTCCAAAGTAAATTTTCTTCAAGCAGATGTGAAGCAGCCTGGTCCAAATGACTGGCTTAGAGCTGTTTTTTGGAGGCGGAGGCATAGACATTGGAGAGGATAATGAGATACTAGCTGATCCCGATCATCTGTTGTGTGCTAACCTTTCCGTTGGAAGTGAAATCCACATAAAATTAACCACTTAAAGTGGACAATTCCGTGGCACTTAGTGCATTCACAGTGTTGCACAACAACTACTACCCACTTCTGACACATTTCATCACCCCGAAAGGAAACCCCGTACCCATTAAGCAGCGACTCCCATCCTCCTGGTCCGCTGACCCTGGTCCCCACCCATCTGCGTCCTGTCGCCATAGAGCCATCTACTCTGGACATTTCCTATAAGCGGGATCATGTGTATGTGACCTTTTTTGCACATCTGGCCTCTTTCCCGTAACAGAAGGTTTTCAAGTGTCCTTCATGTTGTAGCATGTGTCAGGACCTTGTTCCTTTTTGCGGCTGAACTATAGTCGTTGCAAGTCTGTCCGATCTGTTTGTCTACTCTCCTGTTGATGGACATTCGGACTGTTTTCGCCTGTTGCCTGTTGTGAAAAGTGCTGTTATGAACGCATGCATACTGTGCATGCACTGGTACCCATTTTTCGTTCTTTTGGGTATTATCTTAGGCTGTTTTGCGTCGCTCTAAAGGAATATGCGAGGCTGGGTAGTTTGTGAAGGAGAGAGATTGGGTTTACAGTTGTGTAGGTTGTACCAGAAGCATGGACCAGGCGAACGGGAGCCAGTGTGTGTGGAGACCACACGACCAGAGGGGAGGCAAGAGAGAGGCAGGGAGGTGCCACGTTCTTTTTAGTAATCAGCTTTCGCAGGAACTAATAGAGTGAGAACTCACTCACGCCCACCACAGGGAAGGTATTTATCTATTCATGAGGGATCCGCCCCCATGACCCAAACACCGCCCACCAGGGCCTACCTCCAACACGGGCCTCACATTTCGACATGGGAGTGGGAGGGGACAAGCATTGAAACCGAAGCAGGAACATGCCTAGAAGTGGAGTTCTGGGCCATTTGGTGATTCTGTGTTTGACTTTGTGAGGAGTTGCCAAACTGTTTTCCCCAGTGGCTGAAGGAGTTCACATGCCCACCAGCAACGCGTATATGAGGGGCCCAGTTTCACCAATGGTTGTTATTTTCAACGATGGTGTGTTTGCTATTATAGCTGTCCTACTGAGCATGAGAGGGAATCGTCAATATTCTTCTGACAAAGGAAAATAAAAGTGTTTTTGACTGTCTGAATAAACGTTCAAGAAAATATAGAATACAAATTTACTTCTGACATCTTTTCTTTTCCCTTGACAGCATAATGTTGATCTGTGAAAACATGTAACGTGTACTTTCCCTACCCTTCTCCTAGAAAAAATGTAAAATATAAAATTGAGACCCAAGTTGAGACATGAGTAAGTGAAGAATATCACTCAGCTCCTTGCTTCAGACCAGAGAGGGGGTGCGGCCCTTTGTAGCCCACTACTGATTCCTAGCATAGAGGTTATCGATCTTGAATATCCTCATCCCAAGACAGGTAAGACACAGACTTTGCTGTGAACGCTCCACCTGGATGAAATAAGGCTCTGCCACTTCTGATATTTAATTATGCTTGACTTTGCTCACAGGGGATTCTCCCACAGAAACAATGTATTCTCTGGTAATAGTCACAGGTTAGAATAGGTGATGTAAATTAAAAACACACTGCTCCACTGGACAACATATATGTACACAGGATATCCCACGGGAGCCAAAATATCCATTCTTTTTTTTGTGTGTGTCGGAGTCTCCCTCTGTCACCCAGGCTGGATGGAGTGCAGTGGCAAGCTCGTGGCTACTGCAGCCTCGACCTACTGAGCTCGGGTGATCCCACCACCTAAGCCTTCCAAGTAGCCGGAACTACAGGCACGCACCACCAAACCCGGCTAAAACATCCATTTTAAAGCCATGTTTTATAAGCAGACCTTGAACAACAATCATAATACTACAAAAAAGGGATTGGCAGTAGTGGGAAACTGTCAGGGGAGAGGGGTGGGATTGGCAGCTGAGGGAAACTGCTGGGGAGGGAGGGGCATACCTCATCAACAAGGGTACCTGCATGATCAATGTTTGTATAGCTAACCCTGAACTGTACCCCACATCTTTATTTTTTTTTTT
>CAUYQG010059381.1:0-23121 GCA_963574415.1 Tarsius wallacei | reverse complement strand
TTTTTTTTTTTTTTGAGTTGGAGTCTCACTCTGTCACCCAGACTGGAGTGCAGTGGCCGCTCCCGGCCACCGCAGCCTCGACCTGCTGGGGCTCCAGTGATCCTTCTGCCTCAGCCTTCCAAGTAGCTGGAACTACAGGCGCGCGCTACCATGCCCGGCTAATTTTTTGATTTATTGTAGAGATGAGGTCTCGCCAAGTTGCCCAGGCGGGTCAGCACATACCTTTTTGAGCAACTGTTTTCAATTATGAAGCACACAAAGAGCAAAATTCAAACATTTCTGATGAGCACCTTGAGAACTCACTAAGAATTGCTATCAATTCCATCAAACCAGACACGGATAGATTCATTTTACAAAAACAAAGTTAAATTTCCCACTAATTTTATATTGTTCTAATTCTTCTAAACTTTATTATTAAAAATATAAAAAACTTCGTGACTCGTCTGGGAAACTTGGTGAGACCTCATCTCTACAATAAATCAAAAATTAGCCAGGCGTGGTAGCGCGTGCCTGTCGTTCCAGCTTGGAACGCTGAGGCGGAAGGATCGCTGGAGCCCAGCAGGTCGAGGCTGCGGTGGCCGGGAGTGGCCACTGCACTCCAGTCTGGGCGACAGTGAGACTCCAACTCAAAAATAAATAAATAAATAAAAATAAAATAAAAAATAAAAAACAAGCTAAGTCTTATTATGTATGTACACTAACTATATTAAATAATTTATGTGAGGCCCAGGATAATTCCTCTTTAATTGATACAGCCCAGGCAAGCCAAAAAGTTGGACACCCCTGACAAAGTCAGAGAATAGTGTCTCAGGAAGGAGGCGGAGACAACTGTGTCCAAATTCACAGAAAGGTTAAGAAAGATAAGGACAGCAGATGACCCTTGATTTGGTCATATAGAGGTTATTCATGACTTCACAGAAGCAACTTTGGAGCACTGGTAAGGAAAGACAGTCAATCAAAGTCAGATGAGGAGTCTAGGACAGAAGGAAAAACAAATATTGGACATATTAATGCCTTCAATACATTTTCTGTGAAAGGGAGTACAAAAAGGGGGTGGTAGGTAGAGGAAGACCCATGGTCGACCTAGAGGTGTTTTTGTTGTTGCTATTCTTTGACGATGAAAGAGAATGTTTTTAGACCTGTGAGGGGAATTCAACAGAACAGAAAACAAACACTTGTTATCAAGGACATAGGAGAGTATAGCTAAACAAGTGACAACTTCAGAATGTGAGAGGTATAGAACCCAGGTCACAGAGGAGGAATCTTCAAGAAGGGGGAGGAGGGGATAGAACCCAAGGCCACAACTTTAAAAAGATGGATTACCAACAGAAGCTTAGAGTGATGAAACCTGTAAAACATGAATGTCCTCTAATATTTGTGGGCACTCATAGAATTTGGTCCTGAGGATCAGATACTCAGTTCTGTATCCAGCAAGACCTGTCTTTTCATACCCTACTTCAGATTCCCTCATCAAGATTCCACTTTCTCTCTGCTCTAATTTCTCATCACTGTAGAAAATGATCCTACTATTGTCAATCTCTTTCTTATAGTATTATTGTAAACGTCCAGGGTCTGCTTATGAGCGAGGACATGTGGTACTCAGTTTTTTGTTTCTGTGATAGATCACTGAGTATTATTGATGCTAAATCCACCCAAAGTCCATATGCTGCAAAGTCCATATGTTTGTCCTTCTTTATGACTGTGTAATATTTCATTGTGTGTAGGTACCACATTTTTTTTATCCAATTCAGTTTTGATGGGCAGCATGGTTGTTTCCCTGTTTTTGCTATTATGAATAGTGCTGCAATAAACATGCATGTGCAGGTATCTTTTTTATAGACTACTTTGCATTCCTCCAGGTATATTTCTAGTAGGGAGATTGCTGGATCATATGACACTTTTTTATCTATGACTTTGGTCTCTAAAAGTTTCTTACCTTAGGTCTTATTTGCACAATGGGATCAGAGCTCCATGAGGACTATGAATACATTTTTTAATATCTGGTCTCCTGTTATACCTAAATGTAAGTGAGAATGCTATTGTGTCTCAAAAACTACCCACTCATTTGTGGATTGTAGTGAACAAAAGCAGACGGAATTAGGATAAAGATTACAGAACGAAATTTACCATAAATACCCCTCATCACCACGTAATTAACTTCAAACTCTGATTAATTTAGGCTGAATTAAACTCTTCATAGGTATGCAACAGGGAGCAGCAACCATTTCCACTTTTAAAAAATGTAATATCTGGCCTAGGCCAATTTTGCCAGAGCACTTCTGAGATGGGAAGATTCATTCCAACATCATCACTCATGCTAACCTGTATGTTTATTGAGGAAGTACTATAACACCCATCTTTGGAAGGCATGATTATTAACTTCATTTTTGTAGTAGAGTCCATCGCCCTTTGTCAAACTATATAGTAGACAGGATAAACCAGCATGTGATTAACACATTCCAAGTGAAGGGTTCTAAGATGAGTTGAAAAAAGAAATTAACTACATGTCATTGTTGTTTCTAATGAAGAAACATTTATTTTTTTCCTATATTTCTGTTAAATCATGAATGTTCTCTTAAATGATTGATATCCTGATGAGGTTGAAATGTACTGAAATTATAGCTCATACATTCTTCCCTTCTCCTTATGTTATTTCTATGCCCTTCTTTATGACTAGCTAATTTCCAGCTGGATCTAAAGTATGACTGTTTCACCTGGATCTATGATAGTATTAGGGATGATTTGACATTGAAAAACAGTTGTGTTTTCATTTGGTGGTGGCTTCAGGCCTCCTTGGCTGGTGGGCATCTCAGTAAAGACAGAGTGTCTGAGAAGGATGGAGAATGTTGATTCTCATGAACCAGCTCCCAAATCCATTATTTAAAAAAAAAAAGTTTTTAACTCATGCAAATGAACAAAAAGCAAAATTGTTGATAAATTAACAACTGGATTACACTTTATTATAATATAAAATATCTGCCAAAGCTCCAATCCCTAATATCCTCTTCATACAACAACCACAGGTCTCATTCTCCTAAATATGCTGGTTGGATTTTTCCAGTTGTTTGTGCTTAAAGATCAAACTCTCCAAGTCCAGGCTGCCAACCAATATGTTTTCTGGAAACAAATTGATGCTTTTGGCCTTACCACAGGATGGGTTGGGACAAGAAAATGGTGGGAAGGGCAGGCAAAGGGGACAGAGTGATATGGCAGTCATTTAAAAGTCATTAACTCAAGTATAGAAAAGGCAAATGTTATCACACAGAACATTCTGCAGAACATAAAGGTGAGAAGGGAAATGCTATTGTTCCTTGCAGTAGGTTGTGGTGTTTTACTAAATGATTTTCATCACTGAGGAGTATTAGTTCATATGCAGTAAATACAATGATCTTTGTAAGTCCTGCTGAAGGTTTATTTCATGCTCTTGAAATTATTTTAGTTGAAAATGTCTTCTTTGTTTTTCCTTAATTAATTTTCACCACTCCCTTACTTTTCCTCCTATTTCCTAACCATGCTTCTACCAAACCCTCTAGAATCAACTGGAAAAAAATATCAGAAATTTCTTCAGGAAAATCTACTCCATAGGTGAAATGATAAAGTCTTGTGCCATTTAGAATTTAAAACTAATTATTTTGTTTTCTGGAAACAAATTAGGGTTGTCTAAAATGTCTGTCTGGCAAAGATATTTTCCCTTTCTTTGAATTTCTTATAAGCTGTGAACATGGGAAAAGTTAACTTTAATGCAATCTGAAGCAGTCACTTCACGAAAGGTACAAGAGTACATTCCTAAATTGGTTTAGGATCATTGCATCTTGTATTTGCTCAATTCCCTGAAAGTCACAATTTCCAATTAACAGTGGAAAACTTAGCAAGTAGAAAAGACACATTTTTTCCCCACAGTGAGCAAGACTTTTCCAATGATGTTCATTGGCCTGAAATGTCCTTTCTACCCTAGCCCATTCTTCTGTGTAGATGTTAGTTGATGCAACTATGTTAGGGTAAGGCTTTTTGGGGAACCTTTATGGGGAATCCTCTCCAGACCCACACATGCAGTCAACTACCCTATCTTTTTTTTAACCATTGATAAACTTGGTACACCTAAATGAGTTGCTCTTACCTCCCTTAGTGCCACTATTAATTTGTACCTCAAAACTCTACCACTGTACTATGAGTGCCTTGAGGATGGGATAATCCTTTATCTCTCTTCATATTCTCATTGCACACAGAAATCTAAAATAAATATCTGATGAATTAATGATTCCCCACTCCATTAATTATTAGCTATATGATTCTGGTTGTGTTAGGTAGTCTCCCTCAGTTTCCTCATATGTGGCTAATAATTTAAACCTTATTGGGCTGTGCAAAACGTTAAATGAACAGAGACTATTCAAAACGATTGTCTGCATGCCTGGTTTGTAGAAGGAACTTGTGGCAGACAATGTTGATAGCTTACCTGAAAATCATCTCTCTTCCTAATAGATGCTAGATGTTGTCCTAGTATAGGGCAATAATGTGTTTAGAGTCAGCCCATCATCCATGCCCAGATAGGGGACTCTTGATAACTACTGGTTTAGGAATGCATATAAGAATTAGTCCTGGTTAATGAAACTTGAGGGGATTCTGCTGATGGTTTATTGGACTGTCTTTTTGGTAAAAGAAGATTTGGGTTTCCATGGGCATTTGGCTTCCATGGACATTGCTTTATAAGCTGTGTCCTCCGTCTTGCTACCAGGAGGGAAAAGCTAAGAGAGTTACAGAGAAGCCAACTCAAGGGACCTGACATCTTGAGTTGCTATACTAATCAACTCTAAAACCACCTCCTTGTAGACATTTTAGTCTATGAGAAAATTAAATGTTCTCCTATTACATTAGAGGAAAAAAATTCCTAAATAACAAAATGCTCAACAGATGCTGGCTATTTATTGTTATTATTATTATTATTATTAGTGGTTTCAGCCAGTACTAATACTCTCTGACCAATCTTTGCTGCCACAGGAAGTAGGCTTGCCTAAAATGATGCTATACTTTTCCTGGTGCTATCTACAAAATAGGAATTCCTTAAGAGAATATGTTCTTGCCTCTTTAGAAAATAGATCAAGAAAGTATCAGGAATTCATAGTCCCACCAACTCCTTACTCTATCTCTAAAACCCCAGGGAAATATAGTGCAAGCAAAATAAATTTGGCTTGTAAAATCTTTCAATATTTAATTGATTCCATAGGACCTGCCAGAAAACTGAAGCAGGTGTCCTATGACAAGCTTAGTTCAGAGAAGTTGAATCTAAGTCAACAAACTTTTCTGTAAGTGCTTCTCAGTTGAACTTTACCTCTTCTACCTCTCCAGTTGGGGTGGGTTGATGTCTGCCTTGTGGAAGAATATCTTCAAATTCTCATATTCTTCTTCAGATTTGTAGACTTCTCTTATTCTATAACCCTCCAAATAGATTGTCAGTCTCAGACTTCTCCAGGCATTCCCAGATTTTGAGTATCTGTTCTGTTACACTAAGTCTACTCATCTTCCCTACAACATCCACCATAATACATCAAATACCTTCCATATGAATAAAAGTACCTATATTGTTGTAGACATCCAGTGACCTTATGATGCATGAAAAAAATGAAGGAATGGATGGGGGTAGATATTCTCTTTCTGAAAGCTTTTTGATGAAAGAAAAATGGTATCTCCTACCACATACATAGTCCATGGGTCAGTCAGTCAAATCCCAATACGCTCAAATTGGAACATAAAATGGGGTCATTAGTGTAGGGTTTATAAGAGGCTACAACAAAGGTGTAAAGGTAGGGTAATACCAAGAGATAGTACAGTCTAGGTGGAATAATAGCCAAGAGATTACCACCATTAGGGCAGAAAGAAGAAGAAAATGGGGACGAGTCAAAGAGAAAGTTGTCCTTAGAATGACATTTAATTGAGTGACATCATCAGTCCAAGGCAATTTTTCATGGAAGGATTTAATAATTTGGCCTCACTGTTCTCTGACCTTGAACTGAGTGTAATCATTAGTCAGATCCAATCAGAGTTCAGGGGACATGGGAATACTCTTGATAAAGTTCATACAGATCAGCCTATGGGACAGGAAAGAAAGGAGGAGGAGACATAGATCCGGGAAGGCACACCCTAGGTGCAAAACGGGATTATTATGAGAAGAAAGGTACTAGGTCAGAGATGGTTAACTTTCTGGAATGTATATTTTATTGTGCAAATCCTGGCAAGGTTTAATGGGGAGAGAGAGAAAAAAAAGAGAAAGCAGAATCAAAACCCCTTTATCCTTCACCTACATTTGTTTGAATATCAGGTCTTTCTCTATCTCAGGCCAATTATTAGGCCTCTAAAATACTAATCGAAATTTAGATTTGGATGACAGATATGAGAAAGACACAATAGCGGTATTGAAAGTAGGGGAAAATGAAAATGAGACACCATTTATCTCCCTCAGTCCCTCGGTAGCAGTTAGCAGTTATGGTATCCTTTTTTGTATTTTTTAAAACTAGTTGAAAAATATGTTTCTATATTTAAGCTTCCAAAAAAAAAAAAAAAAGTAAAGCACTGTAACTTAATCTATTCTTAGCTGGAGTTTGACCTGCCTGTTCACAAAGCAACACACATAACTTCGTAGGTAATCCAGTTGTCCAAGTGTGAAAAGAGCATTATTCATTTCCACTTCAGTATATTTATGTGCCTCTCTAAAATTTTTTTTGAAACGTACAGACAAGGAAACATCAATTGTTTTGTCCAACATCAACCTTTGTGTATAAATGGACTTTAATAGCTATTTAAATATATTTTGTAAATTCTTAATTGATTTTTACTTAGTCAAAAAAAACTGAATTTCTTTTTAAGAAATTGAGACATGACATATAAGACTAAATCCTCCCTATAAATAACTCCAATCCTTCTCCTCTCACCAAGTATCCGAGTTTGTGGCACACCTGCTTCCAGACCTTTAATCCACATTTTTGAATATACTTATATAGAGGCATATATTTCATGGAAATTACACAGTATCACATAAATAGTGCTATGCTGTATATTTAATTCTGCAATTTCTTATTTTCCCTCAATATTGTGTATTTGAAGTATCATGATGTGACCTGATATAGATTTATGACATTTCTTTTAATATTAGCATAAATCTTCCACAGTTTATTAACATCCACATATTGAGGAGTATTTTAGTATATTCTATTTGAGGAGTATAAACAATGCTACAGTGGATATTCTTCTACATGTCTTCTTGAGCATGGTGTCATTAATTTTTATAAGGCAATGAAAAGACATAGAGTTGCTCACCCCTAAGTGTGGCAAATGGTCTCTGAAATTGAGTAGCCATGGTCTGCGGGAGGTGGGGGTTTGTTGGTGCTATGACAACAAATTTTTTGTTTCCTGATAAATTCATGCTTCTCCTCACATCAGCATTATATTACAACAACATTACAAATGGGAATTGCAAAGGGTTTGGGGCTTTAGAACCAAAGTGAAAAGGTCAGCTAGAAAAATGCTTCTGGATAGAGTCTTAGGTGAAGTCTAATTCTAGTCTCCTTGGAATTGAGCCTGTCCTTAGTAATGTACTTGACCAATAGGATGCAGGAAAAATGATTATCTTGAATTTTAGGGGCCAAGTCATAGGAAACCTTGTAGTTTCTACCTAAACTCTTGAAATGCTTGCCCTGGGAAAGCCAGTCACTAGGTAAGACGTACGACTACCCGGAGAATCCCATGCTTTGAGGAAGCCCAAGCTAGCCATGTGGAAAGATTATGTGGGTTGAGAGAGGCCAAGCAGTCCACATTCATGCAGCTAAACTAGCTGAAGCACAAGACATGTTATGAGTGAAAAGGTCATTTTGGGTTTGTTTGTTTGTTTGTTTGTTTTTATTTTAAAGATGTGGGGTCCAATTCAGGGTCAGGCATACAAATGTTCATTATGCAGGTATCCTTGTTGATGAGGTGTGCTCCTCCCTCCCCTGGCAGATTCCTTCAACTGCCTATCCCACCCCCCCTCCCCTGGCAGTTTCCCACTACTGCCAATCCCTTTCTTATAGTATTACAATAATTGTTCAAGGGGGCTTATGAGTGAGAACATATGGTACTCTGTTCTTTGTTTCTGTGATAGATCACTGAGTATGATCGACTCTAAATCCATTCAAGCAGCTGCGAAGTTCGTATGTTTGTCCTTCTTTATGGCTGCATAATATTACATTGTATATATGTACCACATTTTTTTAATCTAGTCCAGCTTCAATGGGCAGCATGGTTGGTTTCATGTTTTTGCTATTGTGAATAGAGCTGCAACAAACATGCATGTGCAGGTATCTTTTTTGTAGAATGATTTGAGTTCCTCTGGGTATGTTCCGAATAAGGGAATTGCTGGGTCATATGGAAGGTCAAGATCTAGTTCTTTCAGAAATCACCACACTGTCTTCCAAAGAGATTGCTGATTGTGACCCGGGGAGAATATCCTGGAAGAAAAGGTCATTTTGGATGCCCACCTCTCAGTTGAGTCTTTGTATCACCCCAGCTCTAGGTGCCATTGGTGGCAACCACTTGAAAAACCCCAATGAGAAGCACCGTTTGAGCTTAGACAACCCATAGAGTTGTGAGGGATAATAGTAAAGCTTTTTAAGCACTGAACTTTGAGAATGTTTTATGTAACAAATGATAACTGAGACAATAGGACATGCTCATTTTTATTTTTAATGTGTTTCCCAATTGTCCTCCAACATGGCTATAACTTTTACTCTCATAACATCAGTGTTTGAAGATTACTGTGTCCTTACAATCCATTTTTTTATATTGAAAACGCTTATGAAGCATTTTTCTAGCTGACCTTCTTTACTTTGGTTCTAAAGCCAAACACACTTTTGTGATTCCCATTTGTAATGAGGAAGTTTTGCTGTTTCTCTTCTGCTCAACACACAGACAGATAGGAAAAGAGACTCTTTCCTTTCTTAAAAAAATAAGTTAGAGAGCTTTTTGCTTTTCCTCAAAACTGTGAAAACAGCTCATGGAAATTGTAATGCCTGGTTATCTGGGACTTCAAATTAGCAGACCGTGTTGTTCAGAAGCAATGATTGAAAAATGACTCTGGATCATCTTCCAGTGGTCAGTTCAAGACTGACCCCAGGTCCACACATGCAGGGATAAAGCTTATCTCAAGATGGTCATGGTTCTAAATATATAACTTCATTTCTCTCATCTCTCCAATCCAATTAAATGCAAGCAAACCCAACCACTGTCAGAAAATGACTATAGAGAATTGGGTCAATGCACCCTCTGCGAGAATTCTTCTGGGCCAATCAGAGGGTCAGTTCAATTATTTTTAGTGATTTAAAGGATGACAGAAAGGCTATCCTTCATTCCTATCACTTAACTGCTTGCAGCTATGCACTGTCAGTGCTAAGCCTGTAGTATAGGGTGTTGACTGTATGAACAGAGTATGCATCTATCAGTAACCCTGGCCGGGAAAACCTATCCTCTCTGTGCCATCATCCTTCTTTATGCACCCCGAGAAATCCACCACTTGACTTCTTCGGTCTTTTCTCTAAAATAGCACGCCCCATGGCATTATTTTGTGAAAATGTAATGTGTGGTTGTTTGTGTTCATGCACTGCAGAATTATGTATTCTCTTGGTCTCCCTTCCCTAATATGAACACTTTTGATAGTAGGGTGATTTTCCTTTCAGACATATTCTTATGCCTTGTTGCATTGTTATTTCTCTGTGTTGTTGGATGAATGCATTCAATGCATTCCTCTCCATTGTTATTTTTATGTGACATTGTTGTACCCACATGAGATAATAATACTGTTTTGCAACCATCATTTTTCACTTAAGCATATATCGTGGACTCTTGTCATAGGTGTACGTGTCTCTACTTCATTTGTCCATTTTTAACAACCACATAAACTTCCTCTGTCCCATCTTTTTCTATTGGGAATTGCAGAAAATTACTGGAGAAAAGTGGGCTCTCACCTTTTTATTCCAATAGCTCATCCCAGAGTGGAATCCGTAAGGGCTTCATAGCAGAGTAAGGCAACAAACAGTTTGGAAATGGGGTTGGGGGCGGCAAGAAGAAGAATGTCAAAACAGTTGGAAGCATGGATTCTGTTTGAATCCTGTGGTTGCAGACTCAGGTTAGGGAGTGAAATTCACTTAGGTTAGAAAGTGAATGACACTGCCATTGCTGACAATTTTCATATCGGCATCAACATGTTTTAACTAAAGCTAAAAAACACTGGCATAAACAACTTTTCTTTAAGACATGGCATTGCTATTTAAATAAATATGGTGCAATCCCATTAAAGCACAGGAATTATTATGTCTGCTTTCCTTGAGACACACTCTACATTTAATCATGCTCTACAAAATGGAACTCAATACAGGAAAATCCTTGCCGTTATAAGACCTTCCAGTAAGACAGCTGTTAGACTTCACTGACATCACCATTTTAAAGATACTAATAATTGGTCAGACCATAATTTCAACACTTTGGCAGGCCTAGACAGAAAGACAGCTTGAGAAAGAACTCAAAACCAACCTGGGAAACATAGCAAGACCTCATCTCTACAAAAAATAAAATAAAAATTAGATGCATGTGGTGACGCATTCCTGTAGTCCCAGCTATTTAGAAGGCTGAAGCAGAAGGATTGCCTGAGCCCAGGAGGTCACGACTATGGTGAACCCAGGAGGTCGAGGCTGCAGTGAGCTGTGATCATGCCACAACACTCCAGCCTGGGTGACAGAGTAAGACCCCGACTCAAATGTATATAAATATAATATATATATTATAATAAATTATAATATATATATAAAATTTATATATATATTATAATAAATAAAACAAAAATATACTAATAGTAGTTAAATGCACCTCTCAGCATTATAAAGTAATCACAAAAGATCTTACCCTCCAAAAGACATTTGTTTAGTATAATTTTTACTAATAATGAAACAACAAAATACCCCTAGGTTTGTACAGAGTGTTTTGGGCAAATGAGCAAAGACAGATTTCTTATGATTGATTTTGTTAGGTATCATGAGAGAAATAACACTTTATAACTACTGACTGGCCAAGAAGTTTCTCATAAGTGAATTTAGAACTTATCCATCCAGGAATCAGCTTGACTATTTTAGGAAACCAAACCAAAAATAATTCAGTGACAGTGAAAAAAAAATTGGCTCTTCAGCTCAAATTAATCCCAATCAAAGAAGTAGAAGGATAATGAGAGCTGCATTGTTGCTGACGAGGTGTTTCCTTCGAGAGCAAACATGGTGAAGGTGACCCAGTCCCTTGGGCACTCACCAGGCAACCTCAACTTTCCCAAAGAGAGAGGAGAAACAGAAAAACTCTGAGCATCCAAAAGAGCTGCCACACAATCAAAATATCAAATATTCGGCCATTTATTCTGGGGCACCAGGGTCTTCAGGAAGTTTGAAGCCGATTTTTAAAAGCTTGCTTATCTAGTTTCTCAATTCATAAAGGATTAGAAATGGCAACTAAGAGAGGTAGAAAAGACTGGCTGCTGATGACAAACAAATTGACATTAACAAGAAGTGTAAGAAAGAAAGAAAACACGAAGGAAGACATACTAACTCTAATCCCTAGCAGTTTGGGGCTATTTAGAGCAGGAGTGGATAGCCCCAGAAGTCTCAAAGCATGGAGAAGAATTTGTTCATATGTCTCTTCACTACATTGTATGTAGGAAGGAAAACTGAAACACATTTTTAAAGATCTTCACTTAAATATTAGAGAGACGGAAAGAAAGAGTATGTGTGTTTGGACCTTAAGTTTTCAGGCAAATCTATTAAAGTTCAACTCTGAGTGTTATCTCACAAGGTGTTAACTTTCCATATCCAGATTTATTTAGAGAATACATAAAGGAGATTTTCATATACATAAATAGAGGTAACTTAGTGCTATTTTTTTCTTCAAAGCACTCTATGAGATTGTTGCATAAAATATGTATGTCCTTTTGTCAACTGAAATAAGGACTTTGTCTACTCAATCTCTTAAGATGTATGTAAATGTCTAAGTGAATTCCTTGAAGACACCAAAATAGGACCTTGCTCACAAAGATTAACTGGCATGACAGAAAGCTCAGGTAAACTAAAGTTCATATTGCATCGCATAGAAGGATAAATCTTGGAAAAGGAATTGGGGGAAGGGGAGGTGAATTTCAAAAGTATCTAGACTAAGAGATTCTGTATTATGTTCCAAGGAGTCCTCTATCTAGAAGAGGTGCTTCAGGGACCACTTTAGGAAAAAAGGGAATCAAGCAGATTGAGGTGGGTACTCCAGACCCCCTCACACCCACCTCAGCCAAAGCAGCCCTGCTTTCATCTGTATATTATGTCTGATGGTCTATAAAATTTATTCTAACATAGTGTTCTAAGGCCAAAAGCAAAGGTCTTAATAACTAATCGTGAACTAGATATTAATCTGCTAAGTTATAAATTGCACAAAGCAGAAATCTAAAAGAGATCTATAACACCATTTATGAACTTGTAATACTCATAAAATCTACACATTTTATAAGAATAAATGTATATTTTAGGACATAAGTTAAAACTACTTGAGTCAAATCAATTCCTATTTCAGGGAATGAAATGGAGGTGAGGGTTGGGAAAGAAAGGGAAGACAAAGTGAAATAAAAATTAGAAAAAAGAAGGTTCTTAAATGGACAATGACAGAGTATTATAATGATCATATGCCTGCATGGTGAAGAGTGTACTCTCTAAACCTGAGGTCTGAAGAAAAAAATCAAGATAAAATAAACTGTCAATCTAGTTGCAACAGTCACACTCTAAAACATCCTATAAACTACTCTTCCAGATGGTCATGCAGCCTCTTCCTGAACACCTTCAACTGCAGTGACCCACAGGGCCAGAGTCGAGACCTGAGACAATTTCATCAATAGGAAGCTCTTCCCTATCCTAATCCCTTTGCACTTTTGCACATTGGTAAGGATTTTGAGTTCTGAAGTCATATTTCTAAAGCCTAGTTACCACGTGAATACTATCTTTGAAAACAAAAAATGATCAATGAGAACAATAACCAGCGAATTCTTAGTAAAATGATGTATCTCAGATTAAAAAAAAGAAATTGGCAACATAAACAGATGTACTAAGCCATCATTGGGCTCATGGTGTGCAAATCACCACTCAGTCCCAAGACATCCATGAGTTATATCAGAAAGCCTGGTTAATCCTCTATCCTGGAAACAAGTCAACCATGAAGACAAAGTGGAATTTATGCTTAATTGGTATAAAGACCATAAAAGAAAACTTTAGAAACACCGTAGAATGTTCTAGAATGCATGATGTAAGAAGAGAATGGACATGGAGATGCAGCAAATTATATCAGCCAAAAGTCTTCCTTATGCCTTGCTAATCTAGACAAATCTATATTCACACAAATAGGTATCAATGTATTTGTGTGGCTATAGCTATAATTTTATTACATCTATGTATATTATTAAATGCAGATTTTGTGCTTTCAGAAACTGTTCTCTAAAACAGCAAATGTTTTAACTTCTCAGTGAACTAAATTCAAAAGAAATAACAATTCTTCCTTTAAAAATCTGTCTTTTCCGATTTAAATTAGCATTCAGAATTTCAGATATAATGTGTGGAAACGGAAATACATCCATTAATCATTTTGAGTCTCATATTATTCTATAGTTTATATGGAGTAGAAAATGTGAGGAATAAACATAATAAAAATCATTTCATTATACCCAAGAAAACTTTTCATTAAGTCTCTGGAACTTGTGAGTAAATCATATTTGTTGCCTCTTTTCTTTCCTTTTATTAACAGCATAGGTTTGTTGGGTTTTTTCCTAATTTTTTGAACCTAAGTTGACTATTAGACTAGCCAAAGGAAACATCGATCACTTATATCCTTTGTTGGATTTTTATCTATTTACTTGTGAGATTCTACCTTTCTTTCCTTGTGAATTATCTGTTATAAATAAAGGCACAAAATCATCCTAATCACTCACGTCATTTCCTGCTCACGTCCTTGGCAAGGGAAAGTAATGACTCAGAGAGACCTAATATTTTGGCTTCATTACCATATTTTCTTAAAGTTTAAATTTAAGGTCAAACAAAATTGCATATTTCACAATACAAAATAGAGTCATAATACCCATCAAAACCTGGGGATTTGCAGTTTTCTCAATCAAAGGATTTTTTGGATCTGAGACATCCATCCAAACTGAATTTATTCTAATATTTTGAGAATTAGAAATAAAGACTCTCACATTTGCATTGCTTTTATTGTTCAGTGTACTAATCCTTCATGGCTGTAATCTAGTTCCATTTACTTTTTTATATACTTTTGCATGATCTGTGTTTACTTCCACAGATGAAACCTTATTTAACACTAGAATATTAGAATATGAAAAGATATTGTGTATATTTTTCTTCAAAATGCAATAACCCTTATCATGGATAGACACAAAATTGACTTTCAGAAGAAGCTGTCTGTAAATTTGGGCTCCACCATTTCTGAAATTCTTTGAATACTTAAATGTATCACATTGAATAGGCCATATAAAGCAGAATTACATTTCATAAATAAGGAATTGAGCTGTGTTTATTCACTGAACTTTCAGGTTTTCACTTGTTTGTGGACGAAATTTATCAGAAAGCAGTTTTGAGAAAGGGATAGAATGGCAGAAACCCAGAATAGAGCCTATGGGGAAACATGGATATTTCGGGTATGTTCAAATAGGTAGGTCTGGAAAGCAAAACTCTGTGAAATCTTAGATCGTGTGATAAGGACAGTAACCATAGCTAACGTAGTTTTCATTGTATCCTCAGAACCAAGCATAGTCACTGACACATAGTAGACGCTCGATAAATGTTAAATACCTTTATGAGCTATAAAATGGAGCTTATGACATTTTTTTCAGGGAAATGAGAGGTAAAAATTATTTCAATTGTACCCAGAAGGAGCTTAGTATTTTACTCTTCCAATATAACACTAAGTGCTACTGAATTCAGTGAGAATCTTTGGCAAAGACAGGATAAATCAGGGTTTGAAGAGAACTGATACCACTGGGATAGAGTACATGTCTAGAGGAGGAGGACACTTGGAATGTTTTCTGGTTTTTTGAAAATGTAGTGGGTGGGATTGTAAAAATTCAGAATCAGGGCTGCTTTAGGGGTGCCAGAAGGATAAGACATCAGCTTAAAGAAATGTAGAAGGTTCATGTGGGAGAGTAGTGGAAGCCCTAATTGGAAAGGAGAGCTGGGACGTGTGTGTGTGTGTGTGTGTGTGTGTGTGTGTGTGTGTGTGTACACGTGTTCACACTTGTGTGAAAGGGGTTGAACTTGACTGGCAGGCTAGAAAAGTCAGGCTTTAGCCATTAGACCAGAATGTATTTGGGGGGTTTCCATGCAGGGAAACGACAGATGCAAACAAGATTTCAGCAAGAGTAACCTAGTAAAATGAAAAATAAATTGGATAGAGAAGAGGCTGAAGACACAGGAGTCCAGGGCTTTGAACACAATAAGAATGTTTTGGAAATTTACTCAACTGATGCACGAAGGCAAGGAGACTCCCTCTGAGCAATACTGAGTGGCCAGATTCATTAAAAACCTACAGGTTCCTTGAATCAGCACTTTCACCTCTAGGAACATGTCCTATGGGAAAAATAAAGATATGAACAAAAAATTGCCTACCAGTCTGAAAACGGAAGTATTCTTTAGACAATGATTAATCGAATTACAAGAATTTATGCAACCATTAAAAATGATGTAAAGTATCTATGGAAAAGGAAAAACATTTCATGAAGTGAAAAAGCAGATTTATAAACAATACACAGAACATGTTCCCAAAATGAGCTTGTATAATGTCCATTCTGTGCAACAAAACATTAATGTTAACTCTATCTAGCTGATGTGATTAGAAGTGAATATCATTTTTCTTCTTATATTCATATTCTGTTATTCCTACATAAAAATTATAATTAAGGTTACTTTTGCAAAATAATAATAGAGGCATAACATTTTAATTTTGGAGACTAAAATGAGTAGAAGTCAGAACAAAGGGCAGGTGCCATAATTTGTGATAGACTCACTTATCTTTCATGGAGATGGCAGAAATCAACAGGAGAAAGCTCAATTTCATATGAGAGACATTTGCATAGATGTAAGAGATGATGCTATAAAAACTACTTTTTTGAGAGATGTTTGAGAGGCAAAAAAAAAGTGTGTGTGTGTGTGTGTGTGTGTGTGACAGAGAGAGAGCGAGAGAGAGAGAGAGAACCAAAAACTAAAAATTTTGGTGAAGGAAAAGAAAAGAAGGAAGCTCGATGCATGTGGACAAAAAAGAAAAGCTAAAGGTGAGAATAGGATGGTAGGAAAGATGCTGAGAGGTGCAGAATTTTAAAGAACAAGAGGTAGATAATAAAGCCAATACTGTAGAGACATATATGTGAACTGGGGAAAAGTCACAAGGTTTTAAAAAGTCACTGGTCTTTTATGAGGTCCAGAGATCTTAAAGAGTATGATTTATATGAAGGTGGAGGAAAAGATCTACAATTTCAAAAATTTCAGCAAATTTCGGTGCATTAAAAAGAAGACATAGAGTAGATTTTTTTTACTATTGAAGTTTATCGTATTCATTTATTCCATCCACAAATGTAAATGGAAGAACCAATGGAAACACAGAGAGAATAGGGACAAATGAGGGAAACAGTCCTAGCAAGTATCCAGTGATGGTGTCAGTTTTATAAGTTGTGGTCTCACAAAAGAGCAGCACCTCTTCATCTAAGAAAAAAAGGAAAAGAAAGTGAATCACAACAAGGTTTTGTGATTTTTAAAAAAAGGGAATGGGTAAAAGTTTTTCTTTTAATAATCTCTGCTTAAACGTAAAGCAGGACGAGAAGTCATTTGTCAAGAGTCCCCAAGAGGATTCTGGTTGAAGGAGTGTGACGAATACTGGTAACAAGCATTATAAAATGATGCCAAAGAATTAGAAGGATTCTCAACCAAAAACCACCATGGTGACACTATCAGGTAGCAGGATGAGCCCAGCTAACACTGGCAGCATGAAATGAATCAAGAGTCACCACTTCCATCAGCCGTTACTTTTTCTGCCACTTGTCACAGTGAGGAGAAAGGCTACCCTGGAAATGACTCGGGCTCACACCAGCAAAAACTGATGAGCAAGTACAGAAGACACTCCTTGGAGCAAAGGAATCTGGGCTATCAAGGAGAAGAGCTCTGATGGAGCACACTTTGGTTTCCAGGCACAACCAAGAGCCAAGTAGGACCAGAAGAAAGCTGTGCCACTAGATGAACTGGGAAAAGTTGAGTCTGGCAGAGACTAATACAAAGCAAATTTCTTTTCAGAAATGGCTACACAGCTTGAATTCATTTCCCAATCTGACTTACAATTATATGGGGTCAAGTGACTGAGTTCTGAAAAATGAAATGAGAATGGGTTTTATATGCCACTTCTGAGCTGAGATGGTTAAGTTGGAAATGTGTCTTCCCCATGGTCTCCTTGTCCATGCATCATTTTGAAAGTAAGCACTCCAAAAACCTAGAGAAAAGTGGGATCACAAAATGGAAGGAACTTGGGTCCCATGGATCACATGAAGTGCCTAACTGGAAATATACATGTGAACGGACTTTGATGTATGCAAAAAATAAATTTGTGTCATAATAAGCCACTGAGATTTGAGGTTTTATTGGTCACAGCAGATAGCATCACCTTAACCATATATTGATCCATGATCACTGATGGGAAGCATTAGCAGTTTTAGAAATAAAGGTAGAAAATGGGAGAGCTAAATGTAAACTACTGGAAAAGGAAGCATAATGGGAAGTAATGACTGGAGAAATGTGTGGTCTTGCAGGGAAAAGACACATGGCAGTTGTCCTGAAGGAACTGGCATGTCATCCTTCTAGACTTCAGCATCAGAAAAGATAAGTGCAGGACATTGAGCCAGAACAACTGAGGATTACCTAGTTGTTTACAAATGAGGAAACTGAGGCTGAGTTTAAAGAATCTTGCCCAATGAGGGATCCTGGATCAGATAAACAAGAATTCTAGCTGTCCAAATTCAAAATTTCCTTTGTGATTTGCAAGAGGTTACATGATATTTTACAATAGTGGTTCTCAACCTGGAGAGTGACTTTGCCCTCCAGGGAATATTTGTCAATCTTTAAAATGTTTTTGGCAACCATAACATTTTGGGTGCTGTTGGCCATCTTGTGAGTAGTCCATGTATGCTACTAAACATCCCATCATGCACAAGACAGCTCCCCACAGGAAAACAAAACAACACAAGAGTCTTCAACCCAAAACGTCAATACACATGTGCCTCAGCTTAGGATGGGGCTATGTCCCAACAAACCAATCATAAACTGAAAATACTGTAAATGGAATATGCATTTAATTGCTCTAACCCACCAGACATCAGAGTTTAGCCTAGCTCAACTTAAACGTGCTCTGAACACTTGTGTCAGTCTACAGTTGGGAAAAATCAACTAACAGACAGTCTATTTTATGATGAAGTATTGACTGTCTCTTAATTTACTGAATACTGTACTGAATGTGAAAAATGGAAAGGCTATGTAGGCACTCAAAGTATGGTTTCTAGCACTGTTGTTACATCAAAAAAATTATAGTTATGTCATATCATTGTAAATCGGGACTGTTGGTAGTAACAAAATTGAGAAAACTTGTTAGAGTATTATGTGACCATCCATAATAAAAATTTAGTTTCCAATTCTAATAAAAATGACTTTGTAAGGCCAATCAAAAGCTAGTTTGACCTTGACATTTGCCCATCAGTTTTGAATATTTATTTTTCAAAATCTCATTTTGTCTAGAGTGAAGACATATGGAGAAAGACAAGCTTCTCAATAAAGTATGTATGAATTGAAGAAAGGCCTAGAGAGTTTGGTTTATACTTACAAAATTGCACACCATTGAAAGTTGAGATTTACCAAGGACAAAATTCATAGCACAAATCAATAATTCCCTAGGGTAAAAAATGCTCACTCTGGTGGATATTCTGTTTTCACCTTAAGATTCATAATAGCTTGCCGTATTTGTGACCCCTGCAGGGAAGGAATGAGAAAAAAAAATCTATTGTGTCAAAAGGCATCATACAGTTTTCTGGCTGATTTGAACAACACCGAGACTAAAGAAGTTGCAGGGGTCTATTTTGCAGGTGAAGATGGAGGACAAAACATTACAACGGATATGTCATCAGCAATCAAAGTCCAGGTTGGTTAGACTTCATGCTGTCTTTTTGAAAATGTCTTCCTGTTCTTCTTAATGTCCCATTATTAATCCCAGCTTGCCAGAAGAATTCAATGTTTTCTTTCTTCATTTTCTTCTCATTTTTAGTTGCCAGAAAATACATTGCCTGTTGTATTCATTTTGACAGAAAGCACTCTTTTAAATACCAGACTGAAGTTTATGTGCAGTTGTGTTTACATTGCCTATACTTCTTTGTATGCATATGGGATACTCTGATATTATATTATTAGTAACATCATTCTGTTAATCATTGTTCTGTTATTAATATCATTATGCTGTTCAGAATCATCATTCTGTTAAAAATTTGGAAGAAATCCTAAAATGTATTAAGTACTTTGACTTTCACTCTATAGCAGTTATTAGAAAATTTAACTGTGATATAAATGCAGTTTGCTAAATGCTTTGCTTAAGATATATACTTTATTCTTCTGAGTTGCTATAGATTTTTCAAGTCTCAAATCAAATTAGACCATAAGCTACACCTAAAATGTTTTTATTGAGGTACTGGCATAACCTATATTCTTATAACGTCATTAGACTATTCAGTTGTTTGAGAAATATTGACACATCTGTTACAAGTTCATAAGTCAAGATATTGTCCACTGTGTCACCCAACATACTTTATATCGGGATCCATGTGATAAGTACATCTTTATGCTTGGTTCCATGGTTTATGTATAGATGAAAATTATGTGACACTTTCCCAGGTTATTAAATGTTAGTTTTTTATTTTCAATTTCAATAAGCATGTATGTGATTCATTGCTTTGAATTATTTCCAAAAGTTGGTTTCATCTAAATTATTCAACATTCATGTTTCAGTCATAGCTCTGAATCCTGTCATCTTGCTTGCTTGATAGTGTTCTTAGTTGAATTTTAATAATCAGGCCAAGCTAAGTTTCTTAACGTATAAATTATTATTAGCACTTGTGGAGTTTTTTACCCAAAGCTGTAAATCAAAGATTGAAAACGAGCAAGGATATGACCTTATAACACAAGATGACTTATTTTTATTTCATGAACCACTTTAAATTTACAGGGAGACTCGGTGCCAAATTGAGATAACCCTCTTACCCCAGGTGCATGTTGACATCTATGCCTCCGTTCTCTTGAGTTTTCCTGGGTTAACTTTAATTGTTACACTTAAGTATACAAACTGTATCACGTACGAAATAAAACAAATACTATTTCGATGTTTTCAAGGAAGCATTTGTACTCAGATTAGCATCCATAAGTAATGCATAATTCAAAAATAATCAGTATTCCCATTCCTATTAATACAAATTATCCATGCAGATTCGTAAATCCCACAGGCTCAGGATCCAAAAAAGATTGGTTACACCTAAAATAAATTATACTTTGAGAGTACGGGAAGATCAGCAATAATTGAAATTATGACCCAAAGCAATAATATTGTAATTCTCTAGCCTCCTAATATTCACTTCCACAGAACACATCATAACTAGGATGAACTAGATAAATGTGGGAAGATTAGCAAGACATTCACAGGCTGGCTAAATGATTTGGCAGAACAATAAAGTTTAAAATTTATTTGCAAGCTTGTACGTGTTTACACGTAGTAGAATCTCACAAACTCAACTACATGAGTGTCAAAGACTTACCTCAATTGATGAAAACATATAAATTTTTAAGATTTGTAAATGAATGCAACAAAATATGTAGAGTAACTACAACCAGAATAACAAGCTGTCTCTTAGAAGCCCCAAAGGAGGCCTATTTTAATGACTAGAGAAGAAAGATTTGCAATTAGCATATTCATTATTTGTATGTAAATCGATTAATCTAACAGCTGCTTAAGGGTGTTAAAAAACAATTTGTTCTATTAAGCAGTTTAAACATTCTCCTTAAAATCTTGTTTACCTGTTTAATTTGCTGAACAATGTCATTCCTCAATCGGAGGGCTAAGGGAAAAAAGAAAGATTCAGATTGTCTTCTGGTGTTAGTTCTCCTCTGAAGATACCCTTCTGTAAAAAGGAAGAGAGGAAGGCTATAGTTCAATGTTAATATCTTGGTGACTTTCTTTATTCTTTAATTAAGTGCTGTAGTTTTTTTGTTTCTGGCAGGATTATATTTTGCAGCAGTAAAGATTATCTTTCTACAACAGTGACATCTTTTTCAGTGATGAATCCACTACTAAAGCTCACAGTAAAAAAAGATGAAGAAAATTTAAGACAAAGTAAATTTATTCTCAAGAGTGATTGATAATCAATGGACTATGACCTTCATTTTGGTACCTGATCAGATCATGTCTTAAAACTGATGACTTGGGGAGCACTACAGGATTTGATGTCTGTCCCCTTCCCTAGAATTCCAATTATAAGATCCTTTCAGTTCTTCTTAAGAAAACTGAAGTGAAAGATTTGAACAGAAAGCCAAGTAATTGTTTTAAGATCTCTCATTATCTGTGTTCTTCTCCCTGCAGGGAAACCAGGGCAAGCCATTCCTTCAGGCAGCTCCCGTCAGCCCATAAAAATAAATCAGTGTTAGGTCTTGTTCAGCACATGAATTGAAATTCTTTAACCTCCGTCCCATGCCCATAACCTTTCATTCTACCTGTTGCTTAATCTACACCAGAGCTTTTCAAACATCAGGAGCTTGTTCCATTGGTCTATGTGCCTGTTCTTGGAATCTAGGTTTTAGCAGGATCCCAAATGAATGCTGTGCACATAAATTTTGGGAAGCATTGATTTATATAGTTTTTTTTGCTCTAGCTTCTGTTATTCCAACTTTATCTTTCGGTGTTCAATACTCCAGCAAACTCTATCATCCAGCCTATATACAATATACATAATGGACTTGTTTATATATATTAGTAAAACCACTGACTCTATGTGTATGTGTGTGTGTGTGTGTGTAAAACAATTGACAGCTCTTTTTATCCCGTGCCTTCAAGTATACTGTTAGATTTTTCTGGGGCTCTATTTCTTGCCTTCGTAACATATGTATTTTCCAAGTCAAATTCTGTTTGTCAAATTTCTTTTCTTGCAAGTCTTTAATGAGGACTATGCCGACTCCTCCACCTGTTATATGCTCCCCTATGGTTTCCATCACTTAACACCTTTTCCTTCCCCAATCATAGTTCTAAGCATATTCAAATAGCAATTCTTTTGAACCAAGTATGGTAAGATTATAAAATAAATTATTGTAGGTACCCTTGCAGCTTTTCCCCCATGATAGCTTCAATGTCTAGCAGAGTGATAATACCCAACTACCCAACAGATGAATGATAAATATTTGTTGAACAAATAATGAATGACAAGAATATTGAGACAAAGTATATGAATAATTTTTCCTATCATATGACTCACAATTAGAGGAAAATAAAGTCTTACCACATCCAATTTTCTGACAACATCCAATTTTCCTCCCTCTTGTCTCAAAATAGATGTTTTCCTGTTTGGAATAGTTACGTTCTTCAGTTTCTCTTGATTCTTTCAAACTTCTAGATTATACTTATTCACTTATTTTTTCTCTCTTATATCCATAATCTTTCCAAATTCACTTGATCCCTCACATTTTTCTAAATACACATACATCTTCCTTCAGCTTAAATACAAAACAATAAGAAGAATACTAATTTTTCTTATATCGAGGTTTATTTAAGATGAAGATGTTCATGGTAATGCTTGTGTAAGTGATGTCAAAAGGAATTAATTCCTTTTTTAGCTTCTGGACCAAATTTTGACATCACTTATATATATATATATATATATATATATATATATATATATATATATATATCCCACAATCGAAATATACAAACAATGTTTTGAGTAATATTCAGTATATGAAAGGGGGTCAT
>CAUYQG010059379.1:0-32407 GCA_963574415.1 Tarsius wallacei | reverse complement strand
GGCGGCAATCACTGCGCCGCGTGTGGCAGTGGCGCCACCGGGGCGCTGGGAGCGTCTGCGGGGGTGGTGGGCCCCGGGTCGCCTCGGCGGCAGCTCCCGCAATGGCACACCCCGGGTGCCCGGGCGTCCGCGGTGTGGGCGGGGCCCCGGTTCACCTCGCGGCGGCGCGCCCCGGTGCCCGGGCGGCGGCGGCGGCGCGCCTCGCACCGGTGGCCTCCGCGGCGTGGGCAGGGCCCCGGGTCGCCTCGGCGGCGGCTCCCGCGGCGGCGCGCCGCGGGTGCCCGGGCGTCCGCGGCGTGGGCGGGGCCCCGGGTCGCCTCACGGCGGCGCGCCCCGGGTGCGCGGGCGGCGGCACGCCTCGCACCGGCGGCCTCTGCGGCGTGGGCGGGGCCCCGGGTCGCCTCCGCGGCGGCACCCGCGGCGGCGCACCCCGGGTGCCCAGGCGCCCTCGGCGTGGGCGGGGCCCCGGGTCGCCTCAGTGGCGGCACCCGCAGCGGCGCGCCCCGGGTGCCCGGGCGTCCGCGGCGTGGGCGGGGCCCCGGGTCGCCTCGGCGGCGGCGCCCACAGCAACACGCCCCGGGTCCCTGGGGCGGCGGCAGCGAGCGCCTTGGGCCGGCTGCGCCCGCATCCGCGGCGTGGGCGGGCCCCGAGTCGCCTCAGCGGCGGCGCCCACAGCAGCGTGCCCCGGCCCCGGGGCGGCGGCGGCGCTCCTCGGGTGGGCTGCGTCTGCGGCGCTGGCAGGCCCTGGGTCGCCTCGGCGGCGGTGCCCCGGGCCGCCGGCGGTAGCCCCGGGCCGCCGGCAGGGGCGGCGGCCGCTTTTACCTCAGGCCTGCTGTAATGCCTCTGCGGTGTCCGTGGACAAGTTCCGTGTGGGGAGCAGGCCCTCTGGGAGAGATCCGGAGTCTTTCTGTGTCCTCTTCTGCGGAGGTCCCACAGAGCACGCTGCCCGTTCGCCATCTTGGCCCCCCCCTCCTATTAATATGTTATTTTTAATTTACTCCCTTAATCCATCAACCCTATCTTACTCATCCATTGTTCCCATACCTCTACCCAAAATATTAATTTGCTGAGATATTAAAAGCCATGTATAGGAGGCAAGATAGCATAATTATTGTGGTGAAGTCAAATAATTAAATCTTGTCTTGAATCATGACTTGGTCACACTGAAGCCAATTGAATGTTCTTGTCTGGGACTTTGACTCTTGAAGAAGCTTCTCTGTCCTTTGTAGGCATAGTTGAGATGTTATTTAGGGGTCTACGGTAGCATCAACAGTCCTACAATGATGATGCTGATGTCCACTGATAGTATTGCTGACAGAGATGTTCCAGCCAGATGGTACCTGTGGAGGAAGCCACCTGGACTGAATTTCCTGTTGCCTGATCTCTCTTAGTCCCAGCTCATTTTCTAAGCTTAGTTTCTCTGCTTCCCTTCAGTTCTGGGAGCTATTGAGTCTCTTCCTAAAGCAGCCTTCTTTAGGCAGAATTGGACGTTATAGTATGCAACCAAACATCCTTTCGGACACAGAGATCGACTGTGTGGGATCCGAAGTACCTTGAAGCCAACATACCCTAAGGGACATAGTAGGGGATGAGAGCAGTGGTGATCTGTAGATGTCTGTTGGGCTTAGTTGAAACAGAGGATAATTTTTAAAATGCTTTGTATTTAAAAATAGGATTCTGAAAGTCGCATTTAAACAAATATTTTCCATTGACTACATAATTACTTAAATGATTGCATATGGGTACCAGAAAAAAGTGCTCACTGAGGGGCTAGTGTTGGGGCCATGATGTCACTACCATTACAATGTGTGTTAGGCATAGGATCTTCAAGGAAGATAGAATAAGGCAGCTGCCTCAGATATCATGGAGCAGTATAAAGAAAGAAGGAATGATGGGCTCACATTTCTGGAGTTTTGGTTCACATGGTATATAACATTTGAGTATTAACTTATTTCACTCCACATAAATGTTTTTGGAAATTCATTCAGGTTGATGGATGCATGAATAATTCATGCCTTTTTGATGCCAAGTAATATTTCTTAGTGTAAATGTAACACAGATTGTTTCATCATTTTTCAGCTGAAGGACATTTGAGTTCTTTCCAGTTTGGGGCTTTTATGAATAAAGCCACTATGAATATTTGTGTACAGATTTTTGTGTCAACATTAGTTTACATTTCTCTGAAATAAATGCCTATGAGTACAATTTCTGGGTCATATGATAGTTGCATGTTTAGGTTTTTAAAGAAACTGACAAAAGGTGTTTCCAGGGAGGCTATATTATCATTTTGCATTTCTAGCAGTAGTGTCTGAGTGATTGTTTCTCTGCATCCTCACTGGCATTTAGTGTTGATATAATTTTTTTACTGTAGACATTCTGCTTATTGTGTAGTGGTATCTCATTGTGGCTTTAATTTGCATTTTCCTAATGGTTAATGGCATTAAATATCTGTTCACCTCCTTTGTCATCTGTTTATCCTTTTCAATGAAATATTTCTTCATGTCTTTTGTCCATTTTCTTGTTGGATTGTTTATTCTTGCTACTGTTGAGTTTTGAGAATTTTTTATATATTTTTGATACTAGTCACTTGTCAGTTATGTGATATGCAAATACTTTCCCCCATCCTGTAGCTTGTCTCTTTACCTTCCAAACAAGGTCTTTTGCAGAACAAAATTTTAAATTTTAATGAAGTTTATTTTATAAAGTTTGTATTTTATGGATCATGCTTAAGTTGTCAAGTCCAAGGAGTTTTTGCTTAAGCCTAAGTAATGATGATTTTCTTTTATGTTGTTTTCTAATAGTTTTACACTTTTACATTTAAGTCTGTGATCCATTTTGAGTTAAAATTTGTAGTTGTTAGGTTTTCTGGAAGAGATTTTTTATTTTCTGAAAGAGATTGTATAGAATTGCTATTCATTTTACTTTAAATCCTTGGTAAAATTCTTTAGTGAAACAATCTAGGCAAGGAGACTTTTTTTGTTGAAAGTTTTAAAATTATGAATCCAATTTCCTTAGCAGTTATAGGGCTATACAAATTATCTGTTTCATAATAGGTGAGTGATGTTAGTTTATTTTGTTTGAGGAATTAGTCAACTTATGTATGTTATTAAATTTATGTGGGTAGAGTTGTTCATAGTATTCACATGTTATTCTATTGATGTCAGAAGAAATGGTAATGGTATCTTGTTTCATTCCTCATATTTGTAATTTGTATCTTCTCTTTTTATCTGTCTTACTCATGATTTGTCAACTTTAATTGATTTTCTTAAAAAGCTATTTGTTTTATTTATTTTTCTCTATTGTTTTTCTGGTTTTTATTTCATTGAGTTCTGTTTTTATTTTAATTATTATTAATTTTTTTTGCTTACTTTTCTTTTCTTTTCTTCTTTCTTTTCTTTTCTTCTTTCTTTTTTGAGTTCGAGTTTAATTCTGTCACTCAGGCTGGAGTGGAGTGGCATGCTCACAGGCACTGCAGCTTCGACCTGCTAATCTCAGGTGATCCTTCCACTTCAGCCTTCCAAGTAGCTCCAACCACAGGCGCACACCACTACACCCAGTTAATTTTTTGAATTTTATTTTAGAGTCAAGGTCACCAAAGTAGCACAGGCTGGTCTCGAACCCCTGGGCTCAGGTAGTCCTCTAGCCTCAGCTTCCCAATGTGCTGGGATTATAAGCATGAGCCACCCTGCCTGGTCACCTTTCATTTTTTTAGGAGGGTGCTTAGATTATTAATTTGAGACTTGTTTCTCCTATCTAATGTATGCATTTAGTGCTGTAAATTTGTCTCTCAGCACTATTTTATCTTTGTGCTATATACATTTTGATATGTAGTATTTTCATTTTTATGCAGGTTTTTTTAATTCACTTTGAGACATTTTTCTTGATTCATGTATTTTTTAGAAGTGTGTTTAGTTTCTAAGTGTTTGGAGAGTTTCCAGTTATCTTTCTGTTAATGGTTTCTAGTTTTATTCTATTGTGGTCAGAGCACACGCTCTCTGATTTCAGTTATTTTAAATTTGCTGAGGTTTGTTTAATGGCCCAGAATATGGTCTAATTTGGTATATGTTTTATGAGCAATTCAAAAGAATGTATATTCTGCTGTTTTTGAATGGAGTGCTCTATAAATGTCAAGTAGATCCTTTGTGTTGCTTATATGCTGAATTCATCTATATACTTGCTGATTTTATATCTAATTATTTCATCAACTGTTAATACAAGAATGCTGAAATCTCCAACTATACTTGTAGATTTGTCTATTTCGTCAATAATTCCTATAGACTTTTATTTCACATATTTTGGAGATTTGTATTTAGTATTGCTATGTCTTTTTGGTTGTGTGATAGTTTTATCATTATAAAAGGAGAGACCCTCCCACCCCACCCCCAAAAACTGAATTGTCATGTGGAGGGCAGGCCCCTTGTAATATAGGCTTCTCCTGCTAGGTAAGTGTTCTAAGAACCAATTGGTACCAGTGTACCAGCTAACATTGTTGTGAGAGGCTATGTTTGGCTTGATTGATTTTTTTTTTTTTTTAAGACTGTTTAAAGGCATTTGCCCATTTCATGATGGGTATTTATGAACCTACCTGTCCACACTACACTGAGTGTTCAGCAGTTTGTGACCAAAAACAGCATGATCCCTATGCCTCACTCACCCTATTCACCTGATCTTACCCCAAGCAGCGTTTTTTTGAATTAGAAAAGAGTTCTCAAAGGAAACATTTTACCAAGTGGAAGAGGTGAAACAAAAAAAGGCAGAAGCACCAAAAGGCTTCAAGATTGATGAGTTCAAAAACTGTTTTGAGCAGTGGAAAAGCATCTTGGTAGATGTATTGTATCAAATGGAGAGAGTACTTTGAAGGTGACTGAAGTTTAAACATATAAGAATAAATATACATTTTTTATAAATAAATTTCAGGTTTTTTATGGGTACCTCCCCTTGTATAATGTGTCCTTCTCTCTGTGTTAATTTTGTTTGTTCTAAAGTACACTTTATCTGGTTTTGATATAACCACACTTACTTTCTTTTGATTGCATGATATATCTTTTTACATCTTTTCATTTCAAGCAGCCTATATCATTACACTTAAAGTGAATTTCTTGTAGACAGCATACTCTCAGGTCATATTTTAAATTTCACTCTGCAAATCTTTGAGTTTTAATTAGTTTATTAGGGCCATTATATTTAATGTAATTATTGACATGCGTTAGCTTCCATCTGCCCTTTTATGTGTTTACTGTTCTCCCTGCTTTTTATTTCTTTTCTGCCTTTCTGTGGGTCACTTAAACTTTTTTATTTTATTCTGATTTATCTATAATGTTTCTGAGTGTATCTTTGCATAGTCCTTTGAGAGATAGTTCTTCATATTACATCGTAAATAAAATATATGAACTACCAGGGGAGGGGGGTGGGATTGGCAATAGTGGGAAATTTCCAGGGGAGGAGGGACACACTTCATCAACAAGGATACCTGTATAATGGACATTTGTATACTTAACCCTGAATTGTACCCCGTATCTTCAAAATTAAAATAAATAAATAAATAAAATATATGTATGTGTATGCACACATGATGCACATGTGTGTATATAGGTATGTTTATGTATATATAGTATATATAGTACATGTATATATACAATGTATATATTAGCATGGTCTACAGATGTCATCATTTTAGCAATTAAAATGAAATATAGAAACATTACCTCTTTTTATGTCTCTTTATTTTTTGCCTGCTTATAATTTTCTTAAATATTTTCTTTACATACATTTTGAACACCATCAGTGTTGTAATTTTTGCTTCAACAATCAAACATAATTTTTTAAAATTAAAAAAAGAAAGTCTATTGAATTTATCTATATTTTTGCTTACTGTATCATTTCTTCTTTCCTAATTTTCCAAGGTTCCTTTTATGTTTTAATGTTTGGAAGGCTCATTATGTTTTAATGTTTGGAAGAGAGCCTATGCTATTTTTTTAGGATAAGTCACCTGGTGACAAATTATCTTAGTTTTTCTTCACCTGGCAGTATTTTGATTTCCCTTTCACTCCTGAAGGATATTTTTACTGATGTAAAATCCTGTTGAGCCAAGGGAAATAAAAACACAAATTTAACTTTTTAAAAAATCCTGTTGAACACATTCTTGAGGTAATTTTATCTGTTTTGTGTTTTTTTTCTATTGTCATAGTCACCTCAAAAATTTTCATTTGATATTTATTTATATCTTCTAAAGCATTGCTGATATTTTCTAATTTTTTATTTAATTCAACTGTATTCATAATTGCTCATTGAAGCAAATTTATGATGAGTGCTTTAAATTCTTCATCAGGTAATTATAATAGTTTTATCACCTCTTCCTTGGCATCTGTTAATATTTTATCATTTAGTTTGATATCTTCCGGGTCTTTGATAAGATGACTGATTTTCAATTGGACCTGGAAATTTTGATTATTATGTTTTGAGACTCTGAGTGCTATTTAAATTTTCTGTCTTAGCTGGATTCCTCTAATACAGCTCCAGCATGAGAAGTAGAGTTCCAGTTGTGGGTAGAAATCCTGTTCCCTGCTGAATCCAGTCCAAGCAGGGGATGTTCTTATTACTGGTGGGCAAGGTGGGAGTTCCAGCTCCGCTGTTACCTCTCTGGCAAGGAGGGGTAGGAATGCCTCAAGACTGCTTATCAGATGACTTTCACAGACACCACAAGAGAGAGGGTGACCTTGTTAACACTGCGGGATGATTCAAGTTCTGACTCTTAACTAAGTCTCCTCTCATATTACTCCAACAGGGAGGATGAAATCCAGGCTTTCTGTGTGGTCTCTACTGTCACTGCAGGAAGAGGGGACATTTTAGGAATGGAATATATTCTCAGTTTTCTGCTTTGTCTTCTGTGACACCACTATGGGACAGCCGTTAGGCATCTCCTTACAGCCTGGCAAGGGTAAAGCTCAGGTTTTCCATTTGACCATGGCGGTCGTCAGGATGGGTCATGGGATGGGGCTGTGGTGTTTAGCTGGAGAAGAGTAGCTATTGTCTAGAAGTTTTCTGTCTTGCTGGGCTATCTTTTTTTCTAGTCCTTTGGCTAGAGAGAACAGGTTTTTGTTGGACCTTTTTTAAATTTTATTTTTTGTCTGTGCTTATTGGAGTTTCCAACTTAGCAGATTTTTCTGCTCCAATCCTGAAATATATGAGAAAATCCAAGGAACTCAGCATAGTGTCATTCTTTGGATCCTGAGATCCCTACTCAAGTTTCCTTTTTCTCTAACGTTCAAGGTCTTCTTACTTTTGTTTTATATAATAATGTCAATAGTTTTTTTTTTTAATCAAAATTGTATATATTAAAAGCATACAACAAGAAACCAATCATGCCACCCACAAAAGAGGACTGGATTAAAAAAAAGTGGTACATATACATGATGGAATATTATGCAGCCATAAAGAAGGACAAAATTATGAACTTTGCAGCAACTTGGATGGACTTCCAGTCTATAGTACTAAGTGATCTATCACAGAAACAAAGAACTGAGTATCACATGTTCTCATTCATAAGTGGACCTTGAACAGCTATTGTAATACTATAAGAAAGGGATTGGCAGTAGTGGGAAACTGTGAGGGGAGGGCAGGGACGGAATAAGCAATAGTGGGAAACTGTCAGGGGGGCACACCTCATCAACAAGGGCACCTGCATAATGAACATGTGCATTACCTAACTCTGAATTGTACCCCACATATTTAAAATTAAAAACTTAAATAAAATAAAATATTTCTTAAAAACATTATGGTTTCTTGGTTTCTTTCACTGTGTAATAAGAATTTAAGCTTCCTCCATGTCTTTTCATAGCTTGATAGCTCATTTGTTTTTAGCACTGAATAATAATATTCCATTGTCTGGGTGTACCACAATGTATTCATCCATTCACCTACGGAAGGAAATCTTACTTCAAAATTTTGACACTTACAAGTAAAGTTGCTGTAAACATGTATGTGCAACATTTTGTGTGAACACAGTCTTTCAACTTCTTTGAGTAAATACCAAAGCATGCGAGTGTTGAATCATATGATAAGAGTATACTTAGTTTTGTAAAAAATAATTCCGAGCCGGGCTCAGTAGCTCAGCCTGTAATCCTGTGCCTTGGGAGGCTGAGGTGAGTGGATTGCCTGAGCCCGCAGGTTCAAGACCCACCTGGGCAACTTGGCGAGACCTCATCTCTACAATAAATCAAAAATTAGCCAGGCGTGGTAGCGCGTGCCTGTAGTTCCAGCTACTTGGAAGGCTGAGGCTTATGGTTCGCTGGAGCCCAGCAGGTTGAGGCTGCGGTGGCCGGAAGCGGCCACTGCACTCCAGTCTGGGCAACAGTGAGACTCCAACTCAAAAAAAAAAAAAAAAATTCCGAACTGATTTTCCTAGCGGCTGTATTATCTTGCATTCCCACCAGTAGTGAATGAGAGATTCTGTTGTTCAACATACTTTCCAGCATTAGATGTTGTTAGTGTTCTAGATTTGGGCCAGTCTAACTAGTGTATAGTTGTATTGCTGTTTTAATGTACATCTCCTTATGACATATGCCATGAAGCATCTTTTCATATGCTTATTTACCATCAGTATGTCTTCTTTGGTGAGGTGTCTGTTGAGGTCTTTGGCCCATTTCTCAATTGGGTTGTTTGTATTATTGTTGACTTTCAAGAGTTCTTTGTATACAATCTTGATATGTGTTTTTCAAATTTTTCCAAGTCTGTGGCTTATCTTTTTACTCTCTTGGCAGTATCTTTCACAGAGCAAACATTTTTCATTTTAATAAAGTCCAGCCTATCAATTTTTTCTTTCATCTTAGTTTATTTTGTGCTGCTATAACAGAATACCTGAGATTGCGTAGTTTATAAAGAAATATATTTTCTCACAGTTCTGTAGGCTGGGAAGCCCAAGATCAGGATATTGACATCTGGTGAGGGCCTTCTTACTGTAACATAACATGGAAAAAGGCGTTATGTGGGTGAGAGAGACCAAGAGAGAGCCCAGATTCATCCTTTCATAAAGTACTCACTCCCATAACAGCACTAATCCATTTAGTGCTGGCGATGGAGCCTTCGTGACCTAATCACCTCTTATAGGTCCCATTTCTTAACACTTTTGCATTGCAGATTAAGTTTCCAATACATGTTTTTGGGGGGACCCATTCAAACCATTGAATTGTAAAAGTCATTGCCAAACCCAAAATCATTTAGATTTTTATTTTTGATATCTTCTAAGAGATTTATGGCTTTGTATTTTACTTAGTGATATAAGCCATTTTGAATTAATTTTTGTGAAAGGTGTAAGATCTAGATTCATATTTTGCATGTGGATATTCACTTGTTCCAGTGCCATTTGTTTAAGAAAACGATAGTTTCTTCATTGTGTTGCCTTACCTCCTTTGTCAAAAGTCACTTGACTATATTTATATGGGTCTATTTCTAGGCTCTCTATATGTCACATTCGTCTATTTGTCTGTACTTTTTCACCAATATTACACTGTCTTGATTACTGTAATTTATAGTATATCTTGAAGTTGGGTAATGTTAACCAAACAACTTTATTCTTTTCCCTTAATATTGTGTTGGCTAGTCTGGACCTTTTGCCTCTCTGTATTAAACTTCAGAATCAGTTTGCCATTATCAATTAAATAACTCACTAAAATCTATATTGAGATTGCATTGAATCTACAAATCAAAATGGGAAGAACTGGCATCTAAACAATATTGAGTTTATCCATGAAGATAGAATATCTCCCCATTTATTTAGTTCTTCACTGATTTCTTTCATCAGTTTTGCAGTTTTACTCATATTGATCTGGTACATATTTTGTTGGACTTATATACAAATATTTCATTTTTGCATTACTAATGTAAATAGTACTGTGTTTTAAATTTCAAATTCCACTTGCTGATTGTGGTATATAGAAAAGTGACTGGCATTTTTGTATTAACCTTGTATCCTATAACCTTACTCTAATTGTTTATTCGTTTCTGGAGTTTTTTGTCAATTTTTTTGGATTTTCTACATAGACAATTTATGAACAAAGGTAGTTTTATTTCTTACTTTACAATCTGTTTCACTTTATTTCCTTTTCTTGTTGTATTGCATTAATGAGAACTTCCAGCATGATGATGAAAAGCAATTGTGAGAGGAGTTATCCTTGCCTTGTTTCTGATATTAGTGGGAAAGATTTGATTTTCACACCTTTCAGTATGATATTAGCTGTAGATTTTTTGTAGATATTCTTTAATCAAGCTGAAGAGGTTTGCCACTAGCCCTAGTTTACTGTAAGTTTTTATCATAAATAGGAGTTAGAATCTGCCTTGCATATATGGGATAAATCTTGCTTGATCGTGGTATACAGTTCTTTCATACGTGCTGAATTCAATTTGATATTCTTTTGTTGATAATTTTTGTACCTATATTCATGAGAAATATTGTTCTGTAGTTTTCTTTTCTTGTAATGTCTTCGTTTGGCTTTGCTAGTAGGGTAAACCTTATAAAATGAGTTAGGAAGTATTCCTTCTGCATCTATCTTCTGAAAGAGAAGGTATAGAATTGATATAATTTTTTTTCCATAAATTTTCACTAGAATTCAACAGTGAACCCATATGGTCCTGGGGCTTTCTGTTTTGGAAGGTTATTAACTATTGATTCAATTTATTTAAGAGATGTAGGCCTATTCTGATTATTTATTTCTTCTTGTGAAAATTTTGCCAGATTGTGTCTTTTAAGAAATAGGCACATTCCCTCTAGGTTTTCAGATGTGTGAATATAGAATTGTTTATTATATGCTTTTATCCTTTTACCATCCATGGGATTTGTGGTAACGATCTTCCTTTTATTTCTAATATAGTAATCTGTGTCCTCTCTATTTTTGTCAGTTAGCCTGGCTAGAGGCTTAGCAATTTTACTGACTTTTTTTTTTCTTTCAAATAACCAGTTTTTGGCTTCAGTGATTTTCTTTATTCAGTTCCTGTTTTCAATTTCATCAATTTTTGCTCTAATTTTCAGCACTTATCTTATTGTACTCACATTAGATTTAATGTGCTCTTCTTTTTATAGTTTCCTAGGGCAGAAGTGATTGATTTTAGATCTTTCTTTTTTTTATAATATATGTATCCAGTTCTCAAATCACACTACTTTTGCCACATCCAACAAATTTTGATGAGTTGTATTTTCATTTAAAGTAATTTTAATGTCTCCTGAGCATTTTTCTTTGAGCCGTGTGTTATTTTGAAGTGTGTTACTTAATCTTCGAGCATTTTAAATTTTTTTTGGCCCTTTCTGTTATTGACCTCTAGTTTAATTTCATTGTGCTCTGACAGGGTACTTAGTATAATTTCTTTTTTTTATTTGTTAAGGTGTATTTTACAGTCCAGAGTGTGGTCTATTTTGATGAATGTTCCATGTGAGTTTGAGAAGAACGTGTGTTCTGCAGTTGTTGGATAGACTCTATAGATGTCAATTACACCCAGTTGATTGATGATTCTGTTCAGTTCAACTAAGTACCTACTGATTTTCTGCCTACTAAGTCTGTCCATTTGTGATGGGGGGGTACAGGACTCTCCAACTATCATAGTGAACTTATCTATTTCTCCTGGCAGTTCCATTTGTTTTGCCTCGTGCATTTTGACATTCTGTTGCTAAACATATCAGCATTAAGAATTGTCATGTATTCTTGTAGCATTGACCCTTTACAATGATATAATGCTCCTTTTTATCCCTAATAACTTTCCTTAGTTTGAAATCGGCTCTGTCTGAAATTAAAATAGCAATTTCTGCTGTCTTTTGATTATTGTTACTATTATATATGCTTCTTCCTCCATTTATTTCTAATCTATCTGAGTCTTTATATTTAAAGTGAATTTACTGTAGACAATATGTAGTTGGATCTTGTTTTTTGATCCACTTGGACAACTCTCTGTCTTCTAATTTGTGCATTTAGACCACTGACTTTCAATGTGATTATTGAGATGGTTGGACTAATATCTACCATATTTGTTAGTATTTATTTGTTGTTGTTCTTTGTTCCTATTTTTGTCTTTTACATTGTTCTGCTCATTGGGGTTTAATTGAGCATTTTATATGATTCAATTTTTATCCCACTTATTAGCATATTAATTACACTTTTTCTTTCTCTCTCTCTCTCTCTCTCTCTCTCTCTCTCTCTCTTTCCCCTTTAGTGATTACTCTAGAGTTTACAATATCCATTTACAATTCCTCCAAATCCACTCTCAAATAACACTATAACACTTCACAGGTAGTGCAGGTATAGTATAATCATAAAATAATTATAATTATGCTCTCTTATTTTTGTATCATTGCTGTAATTCACCTTGCTTAGACATAAGCATATATATGTGTGCATGTATGTATACACACACACATACACAATCTAATATGTATATATACATAGTCTAATTCATTGTTGCTGTTATTTTGAACAAAGTTGTTCTGTCATCTATTACATTAATGACAAATTTTAAAAGTGTTTTATTTTACCTTCCTTCTCAGATACTCTTCCCTTCTTTTGCAGACCTGAGTTTCTAATCTTTATCATTTCCCTTCTCACTAAAAAATTTCTTTCAACATTTTTTTCAAGGCAGGCCCACTGGCAACAAATTCTCTCAGTTTTTGTTTGCTTTGCAAGGTCTTTCTCACTTTTGAAGCATAATTTTATAGGGTTCAGAATTTTAGGTTGGTGGTTTTTTTGTTTTCCTTCAATACTTTAAATATTTTATTCTACTCTCTTCTGGTTTGCCTGGTTTCTGAGGAGAAGTCAGAATTCTCATCTCTACTCTTCTATAGGTATGATATTTGTTTCCTCTGTCTTTCAATATTTTTTCTAATCTTTAATTTTCTGTAGTTTGAAAATATGACTAAGTGTAATTTTTTGGCATTTTTCCTACTCAGTATTCTCTGAGCTTCCTTGACATGTGTTTTGACATCTGACATTAATTTGGGAAAATTCTTAGTTTTTTATATTCAAATATTTTAAAAATGTTCTGTGTCTCTTCTTCTTCTGGTATTCTCATTACACATATGTAACACCTTTGTTAATTGTCCTACAGTTATTTAATATTCTTTCCTTTTTAAAATGTCTTTTTTCTCTTTGATTTTCAATTTTGGTGGTTCCAGTTGAGCTAGTTCTCAAGTTTCAAAATTCTGTCCTCAGCAGTGTCTAGGCTATCAATAATTCCATCAAAGGCATTCTTGATTGTTGTTACAGTTTTTATCTCTAAAATTTATTTTGTGTTTCTTTCTTAAAATTTTTGTCTCTCCGCTTAAATTATTCATTTGTGCTTACGTGCTGTCTAATTTGCTCATTGGAAGCCTTAACATCCTAGTCGTAGGTATTTAAAATTCCAAGTCAAATAATTTCAACATCCCTGCCATATCTGAGTCTGGTTATGAGGCTTTCTCTGTCTCTTCAAACTGTGTTTTTTGTCTTTTCGTATTTCCTTTTTTTTTAAGTTTTATAACAAAGTTTATTAGTGAGAAGAAAGAGTGAAAGACAAAGATTCATGCCAGAAAGACCTGACATGGATGAGTCTCTTGAAAAGAAAGACATGCCTCTGGTCATTTTTTATTGATATCTGGACATGATGTACTGAGTTAAAGGAACTTCTGTGTATAGGCCTTTAGTAATGTGGTATAAGGTATATGGACAGGGAAGAAATATTCTATAGTCTAATGAGTATGTCTCAGTCTTTCAAAGAGCCTATACATCTTGACTATGAACTGTACACATGCTTCTCAGTACTCTCCCACCCCTGCTTTGGTGGGACAAGATTGCTAGATGGAGTTGGACTTGGGTATTTCTCTTCTTCCAGGGCAGTTAGATCCTGCTAAAACCCTAGAAAGTTAGACTGTGGATGGACAATTTCTCCTGAGGGAAGACATTAAGAAGAACAGAATGCTGTGGCATATTTCAAAATGGTTTATTGTCTGCTCTCCCTGCAAGAATCACAAGGAGATTCTTATCTGACATTTATGATAAGAACCTGGTTGTGTCTTGGAGGTAAAACTTGCAATGTAAGGGGCTTCCTTTGACTGGGTCCCCATGGAATCTTCATCTGGTCACATTTGTCCATAATAAACTTCCAGCAATTTATCAATTGCAGTTCAGGTTTCCTCCCCTTGGCACTGGTTCTCATGGAGGTTTGTGCTCATGGCTTTCAGCAAGCCACAATTCTCTGACTTTGAATGTTGGTCACTCCAATTTAGGGGAAGTGGTTTGCCCCGCGACCACAACTCTCTGAGGGATCTAAGAATAGCTGCTGACATTTCAGTTTGTTCAACATTTTCCTTGTTAGGCGGCAACTTTCAGTTTCTTCTATGGTATACCGAAAAACAGAAGTTCCATAATTATTTTATAAAATCTGTTTGTTCTGGGATAATGTAAAAATTGAAAAACTTACATTAAGGTAAGAGATTAAAACTCATGCTGTCAACTCCGCTTTCATCCATAACTGAGTGTACGATAGCAGACTTGTCCTTCTACAGCATATAACTAGAAAACTGGATAATCTGTGTGAACAACTGTTTTCTGATGTGGAGCAGCAGGAAACATAGAGGTATGACCTTTGATATTGGAGACAAGCAAAATAAATCCTACAATTGTCCAAATTTTCTACCTGGAGGAACTTCCTGGATCATTACGCAGGAAGGGGGAGTCCAAATAAAATACTAGTCTCTCTGAAACAAGGAGACAGAAATCAGATTTTGGAGACTAAAGTACATGTAATTATCAAGGATAAGTAACAGAAGAGAAGAAGCTATGCAGAGACAAAAGCTTAAAAAAGTCTGAATAAAGTCCCCTTGAGTCTCTCTAAACATGAAGCTGTACATGCATAATGTGAAAATGCACAAGGCCAAATATTACATATCATAGAACATTTACCGCAAAGCTGTAAGATAAACAATTTTCAGGAGTCTTTCAGGTTCTAACCAGCCAAAGTGAAGAAATCTTGTCCAATACCTGGTGCCTTTAGTAGGGACCTCAGAAGGATGATGCCTGTGTATTAAGCCTAAACCAAGCCTAAAATAAAGGTTACTTTAGGTCATCTTTAAAAATTCTTTTAAAAAAGCCACAAAATAATCGAGATGATCTGCAAGAAACTTAATGTCTTGTGTAAAACAAATTTAACAATCTTTAAAGGATTCCTGAGTTATTCCCTCAAATATGTTTTCCAAGTTGTATACTTTTTCTCTCTTAGGAACACCAGTAAGTCATAGGTTTTGTCACTTTACATAATCTCATCTTTCTCAAAAGTTTCGTTCACTTTCTAAAATTCTTTTTACTTTATTTTTGTCTGACTGGTTTAATTTGAAAGACTTGTCTTTGAGCCCTGAATTTATTTCTTCTGTTTGATCTAGTCTGTTGCTGAGGCTTCCAACGGTATTTTGAAATTCCTATAGTAAATTTTTCAATTTTATGAGTTCTATTTGTTTGTTTGTTTGCTTTTGCTATAGCTATGTCAACTTTCTTATCCTGAATCTCATTTCTGGTTTCTTTGTATTGGATTTCAACTTTCTCTTGGACCTCACTGAGTTACCTTTCAATCTATATTTTTGAATTCTTTATCTGTCATTTCAGACATTTCCATTTGATTAGGATCCATTGCTAGGGAGCTAGTGAAATCCTTTGGAAATATTGAAACACTCTGCTTTTCTTGTACTGCTGAAGTTTTTGCACTAATTCCGTCTCATTTGAAGGAGCTGTCGCTTTTTATTTTTGAATTTGCTATTGTTTGGAATAGAGCTTTCTTATTTTTTAATTATTATTCTCTTGTGAAGATGACTGTGATATATGTTATGTATGATTGTTTGGCTTCATTTCTGAGTGCTGTCAAGGCGCCAAGTTCTGTATAGGTTCTGTGCTGTGGCTTTTTCAAATGCTGTTCGTTGTAGTGATGTACTGGACATATGGACTGATACTCTTATCTCCTGTGGTGCTGAGGGTGCAGAGGGACCAGGAGACTTATCTGGTGGACTATTATTAAGTCCTCGGGTGGTGGGGGCGGGTAACAGGATTTTGGGTGGTAGTGCAGTACAGGCTGCTTCCAAGTAAGTGGTGCTTAAGAGTAAGAGCTGGCAGGTACGCTGGTGCCAACTGGACTCACTTGCCCTGATGGGGGTGGTGGGAAAGGATTGTGATAAGGGATAGAGTGGAGGGGCGAGCACCGGTTTTTCTCCTGAGCCAGCAGGAACATGATCTGCTTCCCTATCACAACCCTGTCGTGGGGCGCATGACTTTCTGTTCCTAAAGATTTTATTCTTTTGTTCCTGACCTCTTACGGCTACTGCTGGAATAGGGCTTGGGGCAGACTCTTTTCTCCCAAGCCAAGACAGCCAACTCCATAGGCATTCTGTCCTCTTTTGCTGGATCACTACTACTCTGTGTAGGGAGGAGGAATTGGACCCTGCCCTTTATGAAAGCCTGAGCAAGAACAAGCTCATTTTCAGCAGAAGTGGAGCTGAAAATGAGTGCATGCCCATCAGCTCCCAGCAGGAAGAACCACTGCTGTGTCTGCAAAAGTGTATGAGGCATGGGGAGTAGGAGATGACCCCCTCTCCACATCTGTTCCCCAGCATCAGTGCTGACCTCTTCAGTGCTTAGTGCCACACCCACTTTTCTTTGTTGCAAGGGGAGCTTTGTCTGACCATACCCCTCCTTTCCTTAAGGATGGCCCAAGTCAAGAGTTAGATCTCCAGGGAACCCACAGCTCCTTGGAAGCCCAATGGTCCCCTGTGCTTACCAAAGTCAAAGTGGGTTGTGGGGCATGTTTGTGGGAGATCTGGTGGTGTGGTGAGTCAAGGGTAAAGGACCTCTGGACAGAGCAGTGGCATGATGCGTGCACAACCAACTTGTTGCCCACCATCTCAATTCGGGTCTGAGGGGAGTGTAAGCACACCTGTACTAACTGGCCCCCTCATTCTCTGTTCCTTGTAAGTTCTCAAGTCACCACGGGTAGTGATGTTCTATGTTGTGAGAGTAGAGAGGTTTCCTAATAGTTTAGTAATCAGCGGATTGTCAGAGGAGTGAGGGAGCAGATTTGCATTCCCACCTACCCTTTCCATGGGGTTCTGAGTTCCTCAGGTGTTGACCTCTGCCAGATTCTTGCTGCTTTCCTTTTTTGTTCTCCAGCTTCTTTCCACGGGCATTTGAACAGATTCTGACTCTCTTCATCTTCCGTTCAAACCTTGTCCATTCACCAGTATATTTGACCTTTCTAAGGAGAAGCTTGATAGTTCGATCAGAGGTCCTGAGATATCAGCTACAGGTTCTGAAACTGAGTGGAAAGTAGGGGAGTCTCACCTATTCTGTTCTCTTTACCAAACTCTCCTAAATTTTTAATTCAACTTAAAAAATCATATATTCAAGAAGGTTTTTTTAAAAAAGCAGAATAAACAACAACAACAAAAAATCACACACAAAGACACATCATCATCAAATTGCTGAAAATCAGTGATTGAGAAAAATCTTGAAAGCCTCCATAAAGGGTGACAGGGGTAAGACACATTGCATACATAAGAACAAATATAAGAATGTTATATACCTTTTCCTCAGAAAAGAGAAACATTTAGTAAAGAACAAATGAGACATTTATAAAAGCAATACTAATATGGTAGACTTAAATCAAATTATGTCAATGCATTAAATGAAAATGGTCTAAAAACTCCAGTTTAAAGAACAGAGAAAGTCACGCTGCTTAATAAAGCAAGACTCTATATTAAGTATAAAAGGAGAGTAAATAAAAAGCATTACAAAAAAGCTGAAGTAACTATATTATTATCAAGATAGTCAACTTTAGATCAAGGAATATGGCCAGAGATAAAAAGAGGCATTTTATAGTTATAAATGGGCCACCAACTTATCAAGAAGACATAAGAGTCTTAATGTACATGCACCTAATAATACAGCTTCAAAATGCATGTAGCAAAAAGATAAATAAAAATTTTATTTAAAAAAATTTTATCTAAAAAGATAAATAAACATACCCACAATTATAGCTGGAGATTTCAAAACTACTTTTCTACATTATTGACAGAGCAAGTACACAAAGTCATAAGAATATAGAAGTCTTGAACAACACTATCAACCAACTTGACCTAATTGACATTTATAGAACACTATAAGCAATAATGCAAAATACATATAGTTTTCAAGTTCACATGAAATGCTTATTATAACAGACCATATACTTGCCATAAAACAAAACCTGAATACATTGAAATGCACTGAAATCACACAGAGTATCTTCTCTGATCACAGCATAATTAAATTAGAAATCGTCATAAAACAATTTATGGAAAAAATTCTCAAACACTTGGAAATCTGTATGAGGCAAATGTCTATAAAATAAGCCTAATATATAGAAAATAGTAAGTGGTCATTTCACATTCAATCACCTAATAACTCCTAGCTAATAATAATCTTTTCTGTTTATAATCACTTACCACAAAGCAGCTGATTTCCATGTGTAGAGAACTCAAAAACTTCATTTACTTCCATTATTGTCCTAGAAAATACTAGTTTAATATTTTTTCAGATCAATATGGGTGTACTGTTGTTTATGAAAAATTAAGTATTTTTTTGTTAATTTACGTATTATATACATATATATGCACATAAGTATGAATGTATAGAAGACTGCATGATGATACTATGACTAATAAATAAATAAGCTCCTTATCATTAAAAAAAGAAAATACTAGTTTACCAAGAATTTGAAAAGCAACTGTTTATAATTTATTTTATTTGAGAAATAAGTTAAGTTTAATGTTGAAAAAATATCTATACATTTTGCTTTATTCTATTTAAACATATTATGTAATTCTCACTATCTCATTCTGTACATTTAAAAAAGTACTCTTTCCCTTGAACCTCATTCATCATGTTAAATTCATCTCAATGTGCTGGCCTATCTGAACCTTTCTATTTGAATATCAAACTGGCTATTATTTTTTACTTTGGACCATCTTTTCATTTGGTAAGCGTTTTTTACAAACCATGCATACTTTGATCCTACTCTCCTGTCATTAAAACAGACTTGTACAACCTGACCCTCTTTCCTTGAATCTCCCCATTCAATTGTGAGAATAATGATGACAACAGGAGCTTTTTACCTTGAATAAATAGTTCAAACACTTTGAGCAAATAGCTCAAGCACTTTAAAATTACTAAGTCATATTTCTCCATGTTACCCATAATATAATGTTGAAATGCCAACGAATGCTTAGCCCAAATCCAGATATAACAGTCCGTGGCATTTCCTTTATTTAATAATGCTATCAACTGGGCTCGGTGGCTCAGCCTGTAATCCCGTGCCTTGGGAGGTTGAGGTGAGTGGATTGCCTGAGCCTGCGGGTTCGAGACGCGCCTGGGCAACTTGGCGAGACCTCATCTCTACAATAAATTTAAAAAAAAATTAGCCGGGCGTGGTAGCGCACGCCTGTAGTTCCAGCTACTCAGAAGGCTGAGGTGGAAGGATCGCTGGAGCCCAGCAGGTCGAGGCTGCAATGGCCGGGAGCAGCCCCTGCACTCCAATCTGGGCGACAGAGTGAGACTCCAACTAAAAAAAAAAAAAAAAAAAAAGAAAAAGAATATCAGCCAAGTTGGGAACTTGATGATCACACCAGCATGCAGCTTGCTACTGTCTACAGAAATGCCCCCACTTTTGCCTCTGCCCACTGATATCTGTGCCAAGGTTGCTGACCACTGAGGTTGATGAATTTTGCATCAAAATCTCTGCCTTCCATAATTGCTGTAGCCACTAATCTCTCACTGAAGGAGGTACTGCTCATACTGTCCTCTACAACTATTTATTTATCTGTGTTTACATATTTATTGCTCATTGTTTTATGGGTGCTCTAGAAAGCTGAGATTCAGTCATGACTTGATGAAGATTATTGGGCCAACGAAAAATCTGAATCAGAGATAAAAATTATGCTTGATCACTCCTTTTCTCCAGCACTAAGTTTTGACCCAACTTGAAGTCTGATAATTAATTTTGTTTCAACTTGACTAGGCCACAGGATGCCCAGATATCTGGTTACACATTATTCCTGGGTGAATCTGTGAGGATGCTTCCAGAAGAGATTAGCATATGACTTACTAGACTAAATAACACAGATGGTCCTTCCCAATGTAAATGGGCATCATTCAATCCACTGAGAGTCTGGATAGCACAAAAAGAGAGAGGAAGGTTAAAATTGCTCTCTACTTGAGCTGGAACTTCATTCAGTCTCTCCCTACCCTTGGTACTTCTGGTTCTTAGGTTTTCAGACTCAGGCTGGATTCTACTTCAACTCTCAGGCCTTTGAACTAACAAAAACCCAGGTCTCCAACTTGCAGACAGCAGTTTATAGGACTTCTTGGCCTCCATAATTATGTAAGCCATACCTTATTATTAAATCTCTCTCTCTCTCACTCTCTCTCTCTCTCTCTCTCTCTCTCTCTCTGTGTGTGTGTGTGTTTATTCTATTATAAATGCTTACCAGAGAATGTACTCAGCAAGGGAGGATTTTAACAATCAATTGGATTATATGGCCTGTTTTCTGGATATTAATCAACCTCATTCCCTAGCCAATCTTGTCATTGCCCAATGGGCTCATAAGCAAAGTGACCATGAAAGCAAAGATGAAGGTTATACTCACCAAGACTGACATAGCTATCTATGACCATTGCTGAGGACCCATTCTCCAATAGCAGAGAGCAATACTGAGTCTCTGGATATGGCACCATTCCCTGGAATGATCAGTCAGCTACCTGGTGGCAGGTTGATTACATTGGTCCACTTCCATCACAGAAGGGTCAGCATTTTGCTTTTAGTGTAATAAACACTTACTCTAGATTTGTCTTCTTTGCATGTGGTGTTTCTAAAACTACCACCTGTGCAATTATAAGAGAAAGGACCCCCAATAAAACCCAGAAATTTATTTATTAAAAAACTGTGTATTTATTCTTACATGTTTAAGCTTCAGTCACATTCAAAATATTCTTTATTTGATGCAATACATCTACCAAGATGCTTTTTCCACTGCTCAAAACAGTTTTTGAACTCAATTTTGGTGCCTTTTAGTGCTTCTGTCATTTTTTGTTTCAAATGTTCCCCATTAGCAAAACTTTTCCCTTTGAGGACTTTTTTCATCCAGGGAAACAAGCAAACAAAAAAGTCACTCAGGGCAAGATTGGGTGAATAGAGAGGGTAGGGCATGAGGGTCAAGGCGTTTTTGGTCAAAAACTTCTGAACACTTAGCGTGATGTGGGCAAGGGCATTGTCATGGTGGAAGAACAAGTTACCTATTTGTCATACACAAAAAATTCACCAAAGCCAAACGCAGCCCCTCCCAACAACATTACCTGGTACACTGATACTAATAAGTTCCTAGAACACTCACGTAGAGGGGGAAGCTTACACTATAAGAGGTTTGCCCTCCAAAAGATAATTCCAGTTTTTTAGGGATCCCCTTTGTATAACACCTTATCCACCACTGCATATTCTGCACAGCATTGCTTCTGATCAAGGAACTTACTTCACAGTAAAAGAAGTGTTAGCAATAGGCACAGGCTCATGAAACTCACTAATCCTACAATATTTCCCAGCATCCTTAAGCAGGTGGATGGTTTGATAAAATGATGCAATGCCTTTTGAAGAGTCTACTACAGCTCCAGCTAAGTAGCAGTACCTTTTAGGGATGGGGCAAGATTCTCTAGAGAATAATATGTGCTCTGAATCAGCATCCAATATAAGGAACTGTTTCTCTCATAGCCAGGACTCAAGGGTTCAAGAATCAGATGGAAATGAGAACGGAACCACTCACTATTACCCCTACTGACCTACTAGCCACATTTTTGCTTCTTGTTTCCATGACCTTATCATCTGCTAGCCTAAAGATCTTAGTTCCAAGGGGAAGAATGTTTTTACAGGGAATGTAATAATTCCATTGAACTGGAAGTTAAGACTACCATCCAATCACTCTGGGCAACCCAAGCCTCTGAACCAACAGACAAATATGGGAGTTGCCATGCTAGCTGGAGTGATTGATCCTGACTACTAATGGGAAGTTGGACTACTACTCACAATGGAATAAAGGAAATGTATATCTGTAATACAAGAAATCCTTTAGGGTATCTCTTACCATGCTCTGTGATTAAGTTCAAAGGAAAATTACAATGACCCAATCCAGCCAGATCTCCAAATGGCCTAGACCCTTTACCTGGTTTGAGTCATCCAACCAAGTAAAGAACTATGACCCTTTGAGGTGCTTGATGAAGGCAAAGAAGATAGGAATGGGTCATGGAAGAAGGTAGTCATATATGCCAACTACAAGGACTATAATTATTCAGGAGTATTTCCTCCTTAGTTTGTTGTTAATACATTTGTGTGCATATATCTCAAATATGTTTATTTTCTCTCTTATTTCCTTATTGTGTATACTGATGCATTATAATAAATCTCTTTATACATACGTATGACTTTATATCATAGTATTTAAGTATTAATAATTTTATCAATGATATTTAAGTTATGGAATATCAAGGAGAAGAGTAAGCATCATTTAAGGATGTTGCCTCTTCTTCTGAGGAAGGGGTTAGTGGTTTTGGTTGTATACAGGACAGTTGTATCGTTAAGCAAAATTATGACCTTGTTAATGTCTTTATTTGAAGATTAAGTATCATTTAAGGAGTATGTATGGATACCACGTTGATAAAGGATAGACTTGTGATAGTTCATTTCATGTGTCAACTTGACTGGGCCATGGGATACCCAGATATCCAGTTAAACTTTATTTCTGGGTGTAGGATGTTTTCAGAAGAGATTAGCATTTGAATTAGTGGACTGAATAAAGCAAACGACCCCCCCCTAATGTGGGTTGGCATCATCCAATCCATTGGGGGTCTGGATAGAACTAAAAAACAAAGGAAGGTTGAATTTACTCTAACCAGCTGCTTGAACTGAGACAGTGGTCTTTTTATTCCCTAGTTTCTTCTGGCTCACCATTTTCCTGAGTATCCAGTGTACAGATGGCAGGCTGTAGGACTTCTCAGTCTCCAAAATCAAATGAGCCAATGCCATTTGAATTTCAAATGAGTCAATGTCATTTGCCAATCAAATGAGCCAATGTATAGATACACATATATATACATATGTATATACTGTATTCATTATACACACACACACACACACACACACACACACACACACACACACATATATGTTGTATTCGTTATTTTTCTCTGGGGAACCCTGACTAATATTAAAAGTTTTTATTTTTGCTTCTTTTAGAATGTGTTCTTTACAAATTTATCAGATCTTCAAACAATACACTCATGGGCTCTGTCCTCATCATTTCTAGACATGCTTGAGTCCTATAGTGATTCTACTTAGGCTCAGCTGCAACAGCTATTACAGGTATCATTCCCATTGAGGACCTGTGAAGCACCCTTTTAAGCTTTGTGGGCCATACAAAGATGAATAAGACATAGTCTCTGATCTCAAGGAGCTTGCAAGTTAATTTACCTAAATCCTCAGATTTAACAGGACACATAGCAAAGGCCACTGATATGTTTGTGGAGCATTAATTCTTCTATGGCTGTACTATGCATGGTAAAAGGACAAATGGAAATCAATAGAAGGCAAGGGTGACCCAGGAACCTCTTTCATTTTTATAGGTGTTAATTCAGCACTTCAAAAATCCTGAATTTCTAAGAGGCTAAGCTGCTTATGTTATAATAAATTAAAGAACATGGGTAACCTCTCATACATTTTTCCTTCCTGGTAGGGAAGGTAAACAATGGGTAGTGCATAATTGTTCCACATTTTTACATATGCCACTGGTTCTGAGATTGCTATCCCTCTTAGAGGATAAAAGTTACAAAAATGGTAACCTCCTAAAACCTTCCAGACTCTCATTAGAAAAGAGTGATGCATATTAAGGAATTGTTAGTAGTTGCACTCAACAGTAATATGTATTAGACTAATACTGGCAGCTTCACCAATTTTAGTGTAAATCCTGTCCTCTGGGATTGATTTCCCACTTTGAGAATGACTGGGGACTTGACTCATGGTCCTGTGACTCCTAAAGAAGCTTACTTTTCTCCCTTTAAAAAATGTGTCTCCATTCCAGAATAAAGAAATGTCTGTTCTCTTCCCCTGCTAATCCTAGAAGTGAGACTTTCAGAGACAATGTATTCTGACAACAACTGAATTTTTAAGGAAGACAAACATAAAGCCAGCAGAATAAAGGCTCCTTTTATTTTCTTTTAGAGAGGATAAATAGTTTTAAAGTTATTGAACTGTCTTTTTTTTTTCAAGCTTCTCTGTACTGTATTTATACCATGAGTCATTGTTTATATAATTTAATTAACATTGGCTAGTGCTGGCAAACTAAAACACTGTCTTAAAGCATTTGCTTGAGAAGTCTCCTTGTCCCTGAGCTGTCATTTCTTAGCATGATGGATAATGGATAGAAATAATTACCCTGAACAAGGCTAGACAGCTTAAATGATTAGAGTTTCAAAGAATTAGCAGCCTTAGCTAAACATCTTATTTTTCAAGATATATTATTAAAGGAAAATACCATAGAAGTGGTGATGAAACTGAAAACCCTCTTAAAATAGTTCCATTGTCTGTGAAGGATAAGTTTACACCAAGTATATTTGCAGAGGCTTGGTTAAATCAGCTTGCCAAATAATACCTCATAAATCCCTCCACTAAAGTGACTTGAGATGGCTTCGAGTGTCCAGTGTCAATGCAGAACATACATGAGTGGAAATATTGAGACTTGTTTTATATATGCCAGGGTCTTGATTTGTCTCTCACAGACAGCATTTGTTTCTCTTTTGTAAGTCTAAATATGTAAGGGATTTCTGTTTGTTTTGTTAGATAAAAAGAAGACTTAGTCTTATCCCATACAAGGATTGCATTTCCTGACTCAGGTCTATTCTCTGGCTCACATGGAAAGTCTTCTGTACTGCCACTTGGAAGGATTTACCACTTTTATTTTATTAGAGCATTTTTATTGTCCAATAAAAATTTTTACTTTTATGTTCAATATTGCAAATGGTGGAGAGATGATGGAAAACTCTGAAGGTGATCAAATATCTAAAGGAGTAGGCAAATCAATTTAATAAAAGTTGTGTTCTTTTCAGAACTATTTCTCAGATGCACAGTGAGCAAAGCTACAAAAGGACATTTGGTGCTGATGCCTTTTAATCTCTTCCTGGTGAAAGAGAAGAAATTTGATTTCCTGTCTATGGCCAAGAATACGTCCTTTTACTACTTCTGTTAACGTTCAGTTTTAATCTCATCCCTTTTGGAAAGCAGTTTACAAATATTTAAGATAAATTTTAGGAATAAAAATTGAAGTCACATTGAGAAAATTGTTACTGCTGGATTACGCATGCGGGATCTGATTGTACTCAGTTACTTGTGTAACTGTAGGCAACTTACATCTTGTTGGAGCTCATGTTTCATCTGTAAAGTAGGGAGGATAATATTTATTTCACATTGATAATTTAAGGTCTTAATTAGATTATATTTAGCATAGTGTTTAACCTACTACAGGCAAAAAAAAGTTTGCTCACATTTTGTAGTAAGAGAAATGTAATTAACAAACATAAAACTCTATCTTATTTGAGATATAGAGGAAGCAAAGACTGCCCCAAGATAATTCAAACAGGAAGATGTAATTTAGTATTGTTGTTTCTGGGTCCTCCCACCTTCCAATACCTAATGCACTTATTAATGTCCTTATAATCCTCTCTGATAATCAATCCTTCTTTATCACTAAGATAAGATTTTGCCCAATACTATAGAGCCTAATATTTCAAAATTACTTCTTGCCAATTCATCTTCATCTAATAAAACTTTCCTTCCCTTAGAACAATGATTCTCAAATTTGGCCATACATAGTAACTAACTGGGATCCTTCAAAACACAAAACAAAAAAATTTAATGTCAAGATTCAACTCAGAGAGATTCTGATGTAATCGGTCTGGGGTGTAGCCTGGCCATTAGGAATTCTGACAGCTCCCCCAATGAGTCTAATGTTCAACTCAAGTTGAGAATGCTGCCTTAGAAGCTGAATGTTAGGAAAGCAATCTGATGGCTAATGTCAGTGGTTTCACACATGAAAGCACATCGGGACTGGATGTGATGGTTCCAGCCTGTAACACCAACACTTTGGGAGTCCAAGGCAAGATGATTACCTAAGCCCAGGGGTTCGAGACCAGCCTGGGCAACATGGTAAGACCTCGTTTCAACAATAAATAAATAAATAAAATTAGCTGGGCATGGTAGTGCATGACTGTAGTTCCGGCTACTTGGAAGGTTGAGGCAGAAGGTCACCAGAGCCCAGGAAGTTGACGCTGGGGTGGCCATGAGCGTGCCACTGCAATCCAGCCTGGGCAACAGAGTGAGACTCCAACTCAAAAAAAAAAAAAGAAAGAAAGCACATCAGAACAATCTAGAAAGTTTTTTAGAAATACAGATTACAGAGAATCCAAATTTCTGAAAGTGAAATACAGAGTATATATTTGTAGTATGTCTCTCAGATAATTCTTATAGCCTGAACAGTACCAAAGTACTACGAAATCTGATTACTCACTGTGACCTAAATATAAATCATGTCTGTTACTGAGCCAGTGTGCTTCCTAGTCTTTGTCCTTCCTTTCCAGCTGTTAGCTGCTTAACATAGTTTGTATGCAATATTTTGCCAAAGAAGATAACAATATTATTAAAAATTAACTAAGTTTTACAAAATGCTTAACAAACCCCAAGAGCAGTGATGAGAAATCTGTATGCATTATTTTATTGAATTCTAATGCTGTGAGTTGGGCCCACTTAACAGCATAGAAGACAGGGTTAGAGAGGTAAAGTCATTTTCCTATGGTCATGCAAGTGGAAGAGCTGAGATAGAAATCCAGTCTGTCTAACATTAAACAGTGGCTTTCAATGTGGGATCCCCAAATCACCAGTATCAGTACCACAAGAAAAATTATTAGAAACATACAATCTCAGACTGACTTAACCAGAAATCCTGAGGCTTAAGACCATTCGTCTGTGTTTTAATAAGCCTTCAAGGTAATTCTGATGCTTGTTGATGTTTGAGAACCACCAATCTACACTATACCACCCACCCATTGAAACAAGAATCTCCTCCAAAGCACTGAATACAACCTTTCAGTCTTGGAATTATATAGGGATTCTGTGTGATTCTTCCTAAGAAATGAGGCAGGACATGCACTGAGGCCTTAGAGTCAGCTTCAGGTGAAGTAGATCAGACCTGGTAGGAGACAGGCAAGTGAAACAGAAATTGATGTCAGTATTATAAGAAAAACTTTAAACAGTTTATTTGAGAAAGAATGACACATGAATCAGACAGCACCCTGAACCAATGGAGGTCCAGACAGCTCTGCCCAGAAGTGCGAGTAGCAAGCTTTTATAGGTCAGGCACAGAAGCAAAGCAGATAAGTCAACTGATTGGTTACAGGTAGGCATCCTTATTTGGGCATGATATAATGAGTAGGCTGCCTGTGATTGCTGACCCAGCCACTTGTGATTAGCTGGAAATGAGCTGTTTGTTGTACTCCTAAGTTAGCTTTCAGTTTGTTTAGGTATTAAGGTTGCTGTATGCCATGTAGAGGCACAAAGAGGGCAGCTTAGGCCAAGCTTAATTTAAATTAACATCACCAAACAGCAGGAAAAGGGACAGGAAGATGGAAATCACTTCCTCCTCTCCCTTGCCTCGGTACCTCTAACTAGGACTACTTCTTTTCTCAGCTGACTCCAGGATGCTGGGATTGGCAGAATACAAATAATTTTATTTATTCATTCATTCATTCATTCATTGAGTCAGGAGTCTCACCCTATTGCCCAGGTTAGAGTGCAGTGGCATGATCACAGCTCACCACAGCCTCAACCTCCTGGGCTCAGGCAATCCTTCTACTTCAGTCTTCCACATAGCTGGGACCACAGGCACATGTCACCAGCCCAGCTTATTTTGTTTTTTTGTTTGTTTGTTTTTTTGTAGAGACAAGATCTCGTTATATTGCCTAGGCTGGTGTCAAATTCCTGGTGATCATTCCACCTCAGCTTCCCAAAGTGCTGGGATTAAAGGCATGAGCCACCATGCCTGGATATTTTCTTATTTTGGATGACTTATCATGTATACCTCATTACTATAATACACAATAATAATCATGCACATGATTATAAAAGCTTTTCTTTATTTATTCCAACGTAAATCTTTCTCATGTATGTACAGTCTACTCAGAATCGGAATGCTTCTCATTATTTAATACAATTGCAGTAAGAATTGTTTCTTGGTTTGTTTGGCATTTTTGTTTTTTTTTTTTTTCTCTCTCTCTCTCTTTTCCATGCTCAAACTAGTCTGGTTAACAGGGAGACCAAATTCTACCACTATTCTATCCTCTATTTAAAAGCTGTAATGATTATTTTAAATGCTCAAGTGTAAAATGTATATAAATATCACCACATACACATTTTTTTCCCTGAGCTGAAAGTTACCACAATGATGCCTCTTCCTTTAGCCTTGTATTTTAAAATCCTCTACCCTAGTAAAGAATGATGGCTTTTCCATGTATCTTGCAGAAAGCTGCTTTATTGCTACTGTGATAGCATAAAACTGAATGGGCGGTGATATTTCAAGAAAGGGATGCGGGAGAGGGCAGTTTGCACATGGTAATGGATCTTGGAAAACTCCATTCTTGCCTCCCTCCCCAGTGTCCTTTTAATGATGAAGTCACTGAATAAGTCAAACATTCTAAAAGCATTTTAAATCTATATTTGTTAGTGGAGCAGCTGATTAATATGAAATGTAGGGTAAAAATGAAACCACAGACCTAGGGACAAATAAAATGCAGCCTGTCACAGGTCAGGTGTGTTTTTTCTCCCCTGTCTCCCCCCTTTCCTTCCTCCTTTCCTTCCAGCCTTCCCTCCCTCCATCCCTCCTTCCCTCTCTCCCTCCCCCTCTCCCTCCCTTCCTCCTTTCCTTCTTCCTTCCTTCCTTTCTTCCCTCCTTCTTAATTAATCAAGTATTTATTTAATGTGGCCCAATTTTTTAAAAGACTGGATTTGGTGTCACTCAGGTCTAAGTTTGATTCCCAGCTCTACCTCTTTTGAGCTGAGCATCAACTTTTCTGGGTTATTCACTCACCTTCTCTGTGCTTCAGTTTCCTCTACTGTAAAATAGGAAACTAATGGGTTATTGAGAAAATAAGGTGCATGAATATGCATGTAAAATTCTGGCATGGTGCTTGACCCGTGATTCAATAACTGCATATCCTCTTTCTCTCTGCCCTTTTTACACAGTTAAACTTTGGTTCTCTTCAGAATAAAGATTCTCTTACACTCTTCTTTAGATACTTACGAAGGTGAGTGACCAACACAACTTTCTCTCTGATACATATTCTCCCATATTACTACGTATCCCTCAGAAATAGGGACTTTGAAAATTAGATAAGGATGGCTTCCCCAAAAGGATATTGTCATTAATAATGTTTGTGTTGGGGATTTCCTTCAAATATAGTTCCCATTATCTACTAATGTGGAGCTAGTTGGGGAAATGGAAATTCAGAGCATCAGAATGATCCTGTATTTACTTCTCAATTTCTCTATAAAGCACTCTGGTATTCTATTCCTCTTCCCCCCACCCCCCCGCCCCTCTTTTGCCCTTTATCCCAAAATGTCAAGCATGTATTTCACATAGAAGAACATGAGTGAGAAAGATGCAAGGAAAGAAAACAATAAAATTCATATTTAAGTATACACAGACTTCATCAACCAGAAATTCAGAAACTGATTTTGAAACCTAAATATCTAGAAGATTGCATACTCTGATGCTAAGATTTAAACCCAAATTGTTCCTAAGTAGAAATAGTTAGCTTTCAGTGTTGGAAAAATGCATGAATTTTATTATCAGGCAGATAGTACTTATTTTAATTTCTGGCCATGTGATCCTGAAGCAAGTTGCTCAAAGTTAATTTATGCTTTAGTTTAAAATATTACTTACTTATAGATTCTTGTGAGGACTGAATAAAACCATGGAGATGAAGTGCTCAATATGTGGAAGTAATCAATAATTAGAAACCATGATTATTTACTTTTACTTAAAGTTGTTTATTTCTCACCCTTTATTTGTTAGTAAGTCTCATTCTTTGATCTGAAGATGGAATTTAACTCTATTGTGTAAGGTACAATGAAGTGCCATCGGTCAATTTCAGCCAACATGGAAGTCAGTGTAAAAAAAATAATTAATGCTCTGTTCATGGCACAGCTCGAGCTCTCTGGTCCTTTCTTTCTTTGTAATATGAGAGAAATGTACCTAATGAATCTGGTAATCACACTTCTTGCTTCTAAAGGAGATTTTTTAGCACATGCCATGATTTTAAAGGATTGCTTGCTTATTTGACTAATTATCTCTCACATCAGGTTGCAAATCTCTGTGAAAGACAGTTTTGCTCATCCCGGAAAGTCCTAGGATCTAATATAGTACCTGGCACCTCTAAAAGACTCAATAACTTTTGTGGAATAGGAGTGGAATAAAAATTAATTGTTTTCTCATTCACACCTTTAACCATTCCTACAATAAATATTTTTTAATGATATGAATAATGCAATTTTTCATCTTTTCATGTAAATGTTTAATATGTACAAAACCACATGCCTTGTGGTTAGCAAGGTAATTTTCTTCTAGGTTATCTTACTAAATCTTCACAAAACTCTGGAGGCGACTTCGCCTTAGGCCTATTGTACAGATAATGATAGCAGAATTCAAGGACATCAAGAGATTTCTTTGTGATCACACAAATGTCAATGAAAAAGTAAGCTAATAAGATAGCTTTAAACTTAAAGATACTTTTACATACATTAATTTTACTGAATCTTTACCAAAAAAGGCTTTGAGGTGGTTATTACTATCATTAGATTCCAAGTAAAGGAAAAAGGTGACTTTGCCAAGGACACAGGAATAAGTGGAGGTTAAGTAGTTTGCTCTGAAATTAGGCAATAAATAATGGAGAAGCATTTTGAACTCAGGAAGTCTGGCTCCAGAGTCCATGTTCCTAACCATTATATTACAATACTTCACAGAAATCTGTACACAATTTCAAAGGAAATGCCAAATCCTGCCAAGCTTCATTTGATTGGGATCAACTGAGCTAGTGAGTAGGTGGCAAAAAATTAGAGCCTAAGGTACTTGATCCATGTGTGTGGTTTATGAGATTGCTTGAGGTTTTTCTGTTTTTATGTCTCGGTTAACACAATGATGTGGTACACTTGGTACATGCTCAATAACTTTTGCTGATATTATGATTGAAGTACACAACGTCAAACCTAAGTCATACCAAGAAATTCAGAATAAAGCATAAATCAAAGCAATTGGTAATTATTCAGCTCGACAAATGTTCTCTTTTCTTAGCATGATATACTATATCCTAGAATAACAGTTTCAACAAGAGTTGGCTTGAAATTTATCCTCAACACCTTCGTTCACTCTGGTTTGATCTCAGTACAGTAAAGGTGTTGATCCCTCCATGTAAAAACCAACAAACATTGCTTGGAATTGCACCTCTTAAAAGGAGAATTCACTGTTTAGCATTGTTACTGATCTGAGGCAGGAGCTCATTCTTGTATCTTTGGAGGAGAGGGAAAAATTTTGAGTAACACCCTTGATATTCAAAATTAGGCTCTATTTGAAAACAACTTCATCTTCCAGCTTATATGATGATTTTAATTTATGAACCTTCAGGAATCAGAATACCATAAAATACAAGTATGAGATTTCATAACTTAAGGTTTGTCAAACTGAAGACCTCCCTATGTTCTTTAAAAATAAACTGGCTATAAAATTATGAAATTTCCACTGTTTACAATTCTAAGCAGATATAAAAGGAGATTGTGCCAAGGAATATCTCAGAAGTAAGGGTGAAGGCACAGAAAATAGTTGGGCTATAATGAGCCTTAGCTTCTTATAGCTACCTTAGTTTCAGCCAAATATATTCAAACAACACTGGCAATAGCCCATCTGTTTGAAATTCAGAAACAATAAACTCTTCTATTTGTTAAGGTAACTTTGAGACAAACTAGACAATCTCTGGATTAGGTCAACAAATCTTGAGGTATTTCTTTCCCCCAGGCCTGTGTTTCAATTTTCTCCAACTAGATTATAATTTTCCACAGTACAACTGAGTTATACATCATATGTTCACTCATTTATATCACATACATTTATTGAGTGCCTACTATGGATAAGATAATATGAAAACTTACTTACATTTACTACTTCGGTGACTGCTATAGAACAGACCATAAAAAAAATAGTTTGAAGGAGGCAGGGCTGGTTCAACATTCGCAAGACCATAAA
>CAUYQG010059373.1:62-24171 GCA_963574415.1 Tarsius wallacei | reverse complement strand
AGACCAGCCTGAGCAACTTGGCAAGACCTCGTCTCTACAATGAATCAAAAAAATTAGCTGGGCATGGTGACATGTGCCTATAGTTCCAGCTACTTGGAAGGCTGAGACAGGAGGATCAGCTGAGCCCAGCAGTTTGAGGCTGCAGTAGCAATGAGCATGCCACTGCACTCCAGCCTGAGTGACAGAGTGAGACTCCGGCTCAAAATAATAATAATAAAATAATAAATAAAAATCATAGTTTAAAAACTTCTTGAGGTATTATAAAATCTTGAACTATGTAGTATCTGATATTCAGAGTTGTAGACGAAGAAATAATATCCTGTCCTGAAACTTTAATGCAATGTCTATAAAACCTGGCTGGTCACATATGTTTCAAAACATGAGAAAACTGTTATGGAATATAATAAAACTATTAAGTTATAAAATTATAGAGTTCATCTAATCAACTAATGTTTGTCTTTTAAAGGACCAACATGCTTATGTAATATAAACATAAAGGTTTTTATAGGCTATCATCATGATAATATACATAAACATTTGTGAAAAATGCAGTTCAAGCAATGATAAAAAAAGTTTTTAAAAAGAAGTAAAATATGGAAATAAGATAACATTAAAAACATTTGTGTTTTTGCATGTGTATATATATATAATGTGCACACATATACATACACACACACACACACACACACACACGCACACATATATATATATACATGTCTACCTACATTCATATATATACTTTTTGAGATTATATAAAAAATAAAACACATTATCATTAAGATGTTAATTAAAGCCCGATTTAATATTTTTGTCTTATTATAAATGAAAGTTTATAAATTTCAGTTTCAATATGCTTTATTGCTTTTTCTTACCTCCCTACAAGTCTTGAATTATCCCAATGAATTCTAAAAAATGTCTTGTTTTGTTTGGGATGCCCTCAGTGAGTGCCTAGTTAGCTAAAAAACAAAAAACAAAACAACAAAACAAACAAAAAACCTCTTGATCTTGGGAGAAATTCTCTGAGATATTAGAGGTTTTTTTGTTGTTTTTTTTTTCCTTTTTCTTGGGATCCTCTAATCAAGCTATAACTGCTAACATTGATTATACTTGTTGAATGGAGTTTCTCATCTGCATGCTACAAAGTGCAGTTTTTCCTCCAGTTTATCTGCCTAATAATTGCTTTTCTAACTATAGCAGTGATCTGACATACCATGGCTCTGTAATGATGACTTGTTGAATAAATGAGTGACTGAATGAATGAATCCTACAACCCTGAGTGCAACCATCTGTCACTGTCAGGAAGTGAAAGATCCAGAAGCAGGATGGAAGAGTAGACTTTTGGTTGCCTGCACAGGGTCATCTTTTGTGCATCTTTTAGAACTTGTTAAAGCTAAGAGTACAGATATAGCTAGAAGTTGATATATGTAAAGATAAGTAAATAGATGGATAGAAATATAGATGATTAAGATAATGAAATATAGCTAGCTAGTGAAATATATCTGACTAACTTTCATATGTCATCTATACAAATTACTAGGATGCATCTAGACTGCCAGTTTCACTTAATATGGCATGACTTGTCAGCGAACACTTGCCTAGAAAATTCTGTTATCCCTATAGTCGCTATGATGCAAAGTGTAATATATTTAGCCTTCCCTCCCCCTCTCCTCTCTCTCTCTTCTCTCCCTTCCTTATCCTCCCCCTCTCCTCTCTCTCTTTCTCTCTCTCTCTCTCTCTCTCTCTCTCTCTCTCTCTCTCTCTCTCTCTCTCCTCTCCCTTCCTCATCTTCCTTCTCTACTTCTTTCTCTTCTTTCTCTCTCCTCTTCTCTTTCCTTCTGTCTCCTCCTCCCCGTCCCCCCTCCTCCCTTCCTTCCTCCTCTTCCAGTATGGCCTTTTTCCCCTGGCATGTATCAGAAATTAACAGAAAATGAGCAGCCTTTTCAGTGTGTTTCTTTAACTCCTTACATTCTTATCACTTTAGCAAATTTTGTAGCTTTTTACCCAATATCCATAAATGAATCTAAAAAAAAAAACTCTATCGAATTGTCTTAGCATATATCTCACAACTACTTTTTAAAATTATTTTGAAGAGATTTTTTAAGCCGAATTTTCTGATGGAATATAAAAGTATGGGCTGAGTATTTTTTGAACTTTTTATAACACCAAACTGATAACATACATTTCAGAAGGCTTAAGAATATGTATTACCAGAGGGGAGAAAGAAATATTAGATGACTTCTGGGAGTCTTTTCTCTGGGAATCTATAAAACACAAATATCTGGTTTTAGGATTTTTATTTTACCCAGTTTTAAGGTAATATAATTTTGTCATTCTTTTCCTGTTTAATTTTCCATTTTTTTAAGTAAAAATTCAAGTAGCTGCGAGAGGTAATATTGAACTATTCCTAATTTACCTCTCTTGGGAAAGATACATCTTGAGAGATTTTTAGCAGTGGTCTGCCTGTAACAATTGAAATGGGCTTTATTTACCCTTCACATGGTAGACGTTGTTTGGGAACCAATGATTGCTACCATGAGCGTATTAAATTTTATCTCACATGTAGTATTGCAGTATACATATATGTATATATAATTTTCAAGTTAGTACTTAAAATAATCTTATGATAAATTGAAAGCAATCAAACTAAGAATGAAGTTTCTTGACAACCCAAAATAATCTTGGCCAGCTATTTGGCAAACTAAAGAAAGATGTTAAAATATACTAACTAAAAGTGTGAACATATGACTCAACATTTCATATCTTTTTTTCCAGACAAGAATGTTCTAATTATATTTGATTTTAAAGGAATAAGGCGCTGACTAGAATAAGCACCTTTATTAAGTTTACTTGAGAAAATGTTTATATATACAAACACATACCTATCACAGTTACTTCTTATGCCCTGAAATGCTTTCAGTCCTATTTGCTCAGCCATTCTATGTCATCTCATATATTTTCAAACATTTATTCTTCTCTTTGGAAAGCCTTCAACATCCTACTTTTGCCAGGGTCACTCTGACATATGCCTAGAGCTCAGTACTTTCCAGATGAACTCAATATATTTTAGGTCAAGTCAATCACTAGCATTTATCAAACTACACTGCAGATTTTTTGATGGTTAAGTACCTCTTGTTAGTTTATGTCTCTCCCACCAAATTTAAAGTTCCTGAAGGACTAATACTGTATCTTTTGTAATCCTACCCTCAAAGCCTGGAAACAATACCAGGTAAATGTAAGGCATTTGGTAATTAGTTCTTGGTCAATTCATAGATTAATAAACAGATAAACGAACTAGTACATGTAGGGAAGAAAGGAAGCCAAAAAGGGCTAAGTGTCAAAGGAAGGACTACATTTTTAAAGTTACAACAGTGATTTTGTCTTTAGGAAATTTATTCTACTTTCTTGAATATAACTTTTCTCTTACTTAAGTTCAATATGTTAGCAAATAAGGGTGTATGATTTAAATTGAATGTCTTGTGTGCTGGTCTGACAAATAAATTCTTAATGTTAGTTTTGCCTTTCTTTCTAGATTTTCATGTAATTTATATCCATGAAGTCATGCTAACCAATAAGCTGAGGTGAATTTCCTCATGTGCTTGTATCCTTTAGAACTGATTTCATTTGTGTTATCCTCTCAGTGTAATTTTTCAAAAAGTGTATGTGTGTTTTCCTTCCAATAAGTCAAAAGCTCCTCAAATGTAAATATTATTTTGTATTTACTAGAGGTAGAAAGGCCACAAGTTTTGGTCTAACAAGGATAGTCTTTATTTATGTCTATTGTCTGGAGTAATGATGAACTATTTTTCTTTTACCCTCAAATATGTGCCAATTGGATTTTAAATTATCTACGTATGATTACTAACCATAGCACTCTATGGCTAAATGTTCTGATTGCTAATACATATGTAGAGTTAATGAAACAAAACACACTTTAATTCAATTTTACTAGATTTTAAAATAAAAAACCTATCATTTTATGAATAAATAAAACTTAGTACACATATATACATGACATATTTGACTTTGCATGTTTTTAGTTTTTTAAATAACTTTTCCAGTGTATACTTTGAGTAAATCACCATTTCCAAAACTTTGGTAACACCTTTCTCTTTAAATACTAATTTATCTTTAAAATTTAACAAAGTTCTAAGCTTGAAGCTTATGGGGGAAGAACTAGTTTTTTAATTAAGTAACTGAAGATAATTTATAAATACTTTATTTACTTGTTACTTTATTTTCATGAACTTTGAAACTTCCTGAAATTAATTATGTCAAGTGGCACTCACAATTTGGAGAATAAGATTGTTTTTGAGACATTATTCATTGGATTTTTCTTTAAAGAAAAGAGAAGAGGGGAAGGGAGACAAATTTGGGTGTTTTTTTCCTGTTAGTGTGACACATTTTTCACTTTCCTAATATTATTTAAATGTTACAGAAGACTGAGTGAGGCACTATTATCCCCATTCCATAAATGGGAGACTGTGGCTCAACAAGGAGCTAAGCAAGCTCATTGAATTTTGTTTTTTTACATTCTAAGCATAAGCTGAAGTTCTGATTTCTAAATAGATCTATGGCCAAGCTGATTTGAATTTTTTGTCATATTGACTAGAAGTGATGTTTGAATCAATTACTTCTGCCATATTGTATAAGCAGTACATTCATTCAGTCCACATTTATCAAACACCTGAAATGTATGTGATTACAGGGATAGATGTGTGATAATGATTTCAAATCAAGATGTGAAGTCCCTCCAAGAAATACACGGATATATATATATCAGTAAAGGATTCATTTTCTTCTTTTATATGTACTCGATCCTAAAATATATTATCCTGAGAACAGTTCTGCGGTTATGGAGGCCTGTCTGTATTTAAATCAATCTTCCTTTACATTTCCCATGAATCTTACTTGATTGCATTACCCCAGGGTCTGAAAAGTTCAATGACCAAAGTAAGAAACTACTCAAAATATAGGTTTAGGTGCTGAAAAAGTGAATGACTTTAATAAGTTAGGTACAAATTATTTTTAAAAGCTAGATATTTTATGGCTGTTAGTGTTTGATAAAATTGGAGGATGATTAATCAATGATTGATTATAAAATTTATTTTTATTTCAATATAGGTGGAGAATAAATTCAAAAACTTGAGTAACGTTGCTATTAAAAATATAATAATAACACAGCCTTCTTCCTTTTTCCTCTACTTATTCTGTGAAAAGGATTTCTCAAGAAATATATCTATAAAACTGAAATTTAGAAGCCTATCTCTTTCTAATAGTATGTTTTAATTGATACATAAGCTAGTTTTAAAAAGACAAAACTCCAAATGTGTCATCAATACATACATTTCCAAAAACATTTTACTTTTTTTATGTTTATCAGCATTTTAATATATTTATTCTGTTCTGCTTCATTGTGTGTTAATATTTGTGAGTGCTTTCCATTCCAAAAGAAAATTTTTAACACATATAGCATTAGTCATAGAATATGTAAAAGGAAATATATTTTTAATTTCTATACATGTATATTTTGCAGTAACAAATTATATTATTGGTGAAAGACTTTAAAACAAACAATATGGGAAGATAGCAATGTAGTAAAATAAAATTACATGAAGGAAAAAAGAAAAATAAGTTGAATGAGTAAAATGAATGGTATAAAATTTCCAATTTTTAAGAGATTTTTGGCTTTTAGGTGGAAAATTACTTTAGCATTTTTATTTAATTTGATGCATTGAAACGAGTATCATCACAGCTTTATTTTAATAAATCAGTACTGGCTGGGCATGGTGGCTCAAGCCTGTATCCCGGCACTTCGGGAGGCCAAGGCAAGAGGATTACCTGAGTCCAGGGCTTCAAGACAAGCCTGGGCAACATGGCTAGACCTCGTCTCTACAATAAGTGAAAAAATCAGCCAGGCTTGGTAGGGCACACTTGTGGTTCCAGCTACTTGGAAGACTGAGGTGGAAGGATTACCTGAGCCTAGCAGATCAAAGCTGTAGTGGTGGTAAGTTTGCCACTGCACTCCAGCCTGGGCGACAGAGTGACACTCCAACTAAAATAAATAAATAAATGGATCATTACTTACATAAGTTAAATCTTGTAAAACATTTAAATCTTGATGAAGATAGACTACATAGTTTTTCAAACTATACATCTAAGGGTACACACTAACGAAGTCTGGAAACCACAGTGCTAGATCAAATGTTAGGCATAGAACTCAGCACAGCGTTGAGCCTGCTGCAAGATTTTTCAGTCCATGTCCATTAGGACTTCTTAGACCTAACTGGATGGTGCTTCCCTAGAGGAAAATGGTGTCAAAGATCACTGACTAAATTTAAAATTTATTATTTTCTTTAGGCAATTAATACACTTAAAGGAATTTTTTTTTAATGAGACAGACACGTCTCCATTCTCCAGTAACTCCAACCTCGTGACTTTCAGAGTGATATGATAATAATAAGACAGTATCTTGATGTATAAGCCTTAGCCTCTACAACCACAATAGACAAGGTAGAATTATACACCTTAGCAGGTTTCAGACCTGGACACCAGCTTCCATATTGCTATCAGCCAGAGAAAAAAAGTTTAGTTGTTTCTAAACAGGCCTTCAGAATAATGAGGTAATATTATTATCAAAAATAGTTCGTACAAAAAAAAGTTCTGGAAAAACTATACACTTTGGCAATTTCAGTAATGTTTAGAATAAATCACTTTACTTAAAATAATTACATGTTAATACTGTTTCTCCCTCCTGCCCCTTTTAGCATTAGCACATACTGCTTTCCTCTCCTCCCTCACAAAAGAAATATGAAAAAGAAAAAATTATATATATATATATATATATTTTTTTTTTTTTTTTTGAGTTGGAGTCTCACTCTTTGTCACCCAGGCGAGAGTGCAGTGGCATGCTCATGGCCACTGCTGCTTCCTGTTTGGCTCAGGTGATCCTTCTGCCTCAGCCCTCCAAGTAGCTGGAACTACAGATGCCCAGCTAGTTTTTGTGATTTATTGTAGAGACGAGGTCTCACCAAGTTGCCCAGGCTGGTCTCGAACCCCTGGCCTCAGGCAATCCTCTTACCTCGTCCTCCCGAAGTGCTGGGATTACAGGCTGAGCCACTGTGCCCGGCCAAAAATTTTATTCTTTTTGGCCAATAAGCTCCATAATTCCTAGCTAATATAAAATGGTTTGCTGGCTGATGCAAATGCAGCAAATATATGAAGTTATACAAAGAATATGTGAGATTTTACCCAAAACATTTGGTTTTTTGGCCTCTCTACAGTAAGAAGATATCTGCTGAATTTTCTGATCTCAATTATGTCAGAATCAGTTTACAGTAAACATAAAAGTATATGGGGATTATATTTACAGAGTAAAAATCCACATAGTAAACGTTTTTTTCTTAGAGTTCTCAAGAAGCTTCGTGTTTGTGTTTGAGACATTATTTCTATTCATAGCTCATTGGCGAGCATAAGTTACATGGCCCCACCAACCACAAGAGGTAGAATGAGCTAAACCTGTATCTGGAAGTGAAAAAACAAAATATTTTACATATATTATTGATTACTACAGCTAGTAAGCCTATAGAATCATTTTTTAAATGTGACAAACATTTGAATTAATTTCATGTGGACTAAAAAATCATAAGGAAAAATATTAATTTGAAAAAAATAATATAGCTGCTTAAATTATTATGGAGAAAGAAAACACAATTTTTCAATTTTACCAACAATGATAATCAGAGTTAAGGAGATTAATAGTGTTAGCGAATCATAGGTGATTTATGCAAGAGAAGAATATTTTTTAAAACAACCATTTGAGTGCTCTAAAAAGCAAGAGATGGGGCATGTCAAGGGACACAGGAGCTAACCTAAAGCAAAGGATCTCCCAAGGTCAAAGCTGGGGTAATTTAAACAATAAAATAAATTATGTAACATTAAATTATAACCCAAAGTTTAAAATAAATATACATGAATCTATGCCGATATAAATGATTGAAAAAATAAACAAATAATCTAAGGAGAAGAAGTATTTTATATAGAAGAAAGCTATTTACATGTGTAGTTATTGTCTTCTCCAGGAGGCAGGGCTTAAATTCACCCATCCTTTCCACTACTGTTATGGGTTTACTAGACTCAGTGACTAACTTCCAAAGCATAGAGTATGGAAAAGGAAATATAGTAACTCTACAGCAGAGACACCTGACAAACATTTCCTTAACCAAATGATGATGGTTGACATCATTAGCAATAGTACAGGGGTGTCATGTGCTACCAATAGAATGTGATGAGGACACTTCTTCACATGTGTGGTTTTCTTTACCAAATTCCATAGCCCCAGTCTAATTATGGGGAAAACACCAGGTGAACATGACTAATATCATGTGATTGAGGCTATCCTACAGGATATGTCTTGAAAAACAAGGAAAAGCTGAGAAACTGTCACAGATGAGGAAACGGGAGAGACATGACAGCCAAATAAATGTAACCTGGATTAGAACCTAGAACACAAAGAGAACACTAATGGGAAAGCTAATGAAATAAAGTAAAGCCTAGTGTTTAGTTAATGATATTATGCCAACATCAGTTTCTTAGTTATAAGTGTACCATGATAATGCGAGATGTTAGCTAGTAGGGAAACTGAGTGAAGGGCATATGGAAACTCTGTACTATCTTTGCAAGTTTTCTGTAAATCTAAAATTATCCCTAAATTAAAATTTTACTTAACAGTTAGCTTTGAGTCATTCATCAGGTGGCTAGTTAAATAATTATTTAAATACATAATTTATCAGAATGTAAGAATACCATCTAAGGAATTCGGAATCACTTTACCCCCCTCCTCATTGATATTTATAAATTTGATGCATAATTGGAGAACTGAAAGTACAAATTAATAATAATTTAAGTTTTAAAAGCCCATCACCATACTTTATATCTTTCAGGTACAAAGCAAGTGGTTTCTGGTTCTTTATGTCTAACTAATTTTTTAGACACGTTCATAAAGACACAACTTTTGACTCACACTGTTTTCTATCTTTCTGAAGTCTCCATCTCTGAACTATGTGTAAATAGAACATTTATTTTTACCTCTAAATGTTGTCAAGTCATCTGAATATGATCTTTATACAGACTGGATAATTTGTTAAAGACTCAGATAAGTGAACATGTTTTGCTACACTGTCTACATGTTTTCAATCAATATTTTTGGATCTTGAGTTAAAAATCTTCATGTATATAAAATATATTTGATTATTGTTTTGTATGTATGTGAAATATGGTTGTAATTATTTAAAACAAATGTATGACACTTTTTAAGTCATTGGCTGTCATATGTAATAATTTTTTAGCTAAGGTGAAGGAAATGTAATGATCACTTTCATATGCATGACATTCTTTTAGAATTCAGAAAAGTGGAAAACACTTGGTGCATTTTATTTGATAATATTGCTAGTATTTTAAAGCCTTACTGAACTGTATGCATTGTCTCTCAGTGTCCTAGCCAGCTGTAACAGCTGTAATATACTTTTGATCTATAAATTTATAGTTCTTTTATAAGAGCTCTTTATTTTGAAAAAAAAAAAAAAGCTTTGTAAAAAAGTCTTATTGAAAGGACTGGGAGTGACTAAGAAAGGACTGGGAGTGATATACAGAAATTAGAGTGATAAAACAACAATTGGTTGCTAAATAGAGCTTTAAACAGTATGTGAAACATGCTTCAGGTTAGTCAGAAGAGGTCCTCTGAATTACACTGTGCATGCTTCCCCGAAATGAAACTGTATGTTATTGGTTAACCAGGATATTTAGCATAATCACTCTGCTAGACTGTGGTGGAGGGAGGTGATTATCACTGAGAACAGATGGGCAGGTCCACAGCACTGCCAGATTCTGCACAAGCTCCATTTATCGTTGCTTCTTGCTTTTATCCTTCTGTGTTTTTAATTTTTTTTAAAAAACATTGTATGTTCTAAAGAACTAGCTGCACAAAGGTTGGTGGCTGATGACCTTTCAGCTTAAATTTCAAATATAGAAGAAAGATTCAAAATGCTATCCCTGTGTATCTAAGAAGGATGGGGCAGATTTCATTTCACCCTCTAGCCTCCCTCAATGCATGCACGGATTTATCTGTACGCTAAGCTCTCTGCTCTGCCTCTGTAGCTCCTTGTGGATTATATTGTCTCTGTGATCAGAAATGATTTTCTCGGATATGAACACCGTTTCTGGCTCCCCTAAAGTGCATCCTCCTAATGGGACCCGGTTTTACACTTTTCAAGTAAGTGTGCTTTAAATGGCTTCACTGCTTAGGAAGTTAATATATAGTCAAACTTTTAATAACAGGGAATATAGAGAAAGAACAACTGAAAAGTGTGGAAGTATTAAAGAGGATGTATGGAATGAATAATGTGCATGTCAGTTTAATCTGCTTTAAAATATGGAAATAGGATGACATTAGGATTCTCTGTGAATTCAAGCAAAATAAGAATGAGCACAATTTACCACAGGAATTCTTGAAATCTTATACAGTATCATCCTTGAGGGTTTATGAGCTGTGTTGTGTCTCTTGATGTTGTTATTTATGGCTATAATATGGTGAACATTGTAGAGTTACTTCCCTTATGCATCACAGAGAGAGTAGAATTAAAAGCCATTTTATGAACTTTGCAAACTAAGTCCTCTGGTTAGAAAAATGTTTTGTATTTCATATACACAGCTGAACACAATCCTGATATTTAATTTTCTTAAATGTGTAATATATGAGCAATAAACAATACTGGAGGCTTAAGTACCATGTTTAGCATGCTTTCCAATTTGAGATAGAGTCGAAACTCATTAAATAAAAGATTTTCTGTGTTATCAGGAAGTCAAAATGATTTATACTATAAATATAAATGTTAGTTACAAAGCTGTTAGCTACTAAATGTATTTCAACTGCCTGTGAATAATCAGTCATCAGTCTAGAAAACGGTTAAGTCTAAAGTAAATAAGGTTCTACCTCATTTTCATCTTTAAATTGCACCTTTCAGTACTAAGGTTTACTTTGTAATTCAGTCATATCTTCATTATGTGCAAAGGGAAAATGAACCTCTTCTCTATGTGTGTCTTATAGTATGGAAATATAAACAGCCTGATGTTTAATTATTTTGGCTGTATAGTTAGAATGTGTTAGGAAAAAATAAGTAGAAAGACCTAGAGAATTAATGTAGTAAAGGGTAAAGGTAGTCAGAATTTTTTAAAGGGTGCTCTGTATAAATGCACGTCTGAATTATGTCTCTTGCATTTGCAAACTGTAGGCAGTAGATATAATTACTCTTTCTCTCGCCCCTTTCTATACTTCTATTTTTAATCCTGTCGCCTCTCCTGTTTTACACTGATGTCTACTGATAGTGCAAGTCTGTGGTTTCACAGAATATATTCTCTTCCCAGTGGTGATCTGCTTATTGTGGCAGTGATTCAAAATGCAAGTGCCCTGGGGCTGTTCTACAGAATTATTACTTTTGTTTCTTCTCCTTTCACTGAGATATAAACACCCTTTACAATATCCTGTAGCTGTTCTTTGGGTTAGCTTTTGACATTAGGCATTCTACTTCAGTCTTAAAGTTTAAGGGTCAGTAAATTCTATATACTCAATCATGACACAGGATTTTTACAATTCCTTCAGTAAAGATCTTACTGACACCTTTCTTGGCAGGTGACTTCCTTCAAAAACACACTAGGATTTTTTTTAACCACTCCTTTTTCTAAATTGGTGTAATAGTGTACTAATGAACATTCAGATAAAATCTAAAATGTTGCCAAATATAAAGTCTATTCTCCTACATTTTTAATTTCATAAATTGATATTTGACCCTGAGATTTATGATAATAGGCAAAATGTGTTTAAGTTTTGATATTTATCTTTTTTTTTTTTTTTTTGCTGTTGTTTGGTTTGGGTTTTGGTGAAAGAGAGAAAGATGGTTTTTAAAACATGAAGATAAAGGTTTATAATAGTTGACTTGGCTTTTATTTTCTAATTAAATAATTATTTTTCTTACATATATAAATTAACATATTGTAAGGGAGCATGTTTTCTTTGGTTGAAATACTATAAAAATAAAGAAGATACTGTAAAAGTACAGACCACTTGTCAAAAAAAAATCTCATGAAAATGATTAGTTAAATTTTCAGCAGTAGTTCTTGTTATGGAATGGTGTAAATGTACTTCTAAAATGATTCTGCATCAGGGAGTTGGGAGTTTAATGCCTACTTAAAATTATTCTAGCACAGAAGTTAACATATGCAAATACATTTAAGATAGCTTTGTATGAATAATACTGGATTTTAGTTTAAGCTTCTCACTAAATGTCCAAAATATCCTTTTTTTCTGACATTGTTCATTATCAAATTTTAAAAGTAGGATTTAGAATGTGTTTGTCCTCAGTAGTTCAGAGGTGAAGAGGCAACAAATAAGCTGAAGCATATTCTAAGTACAAGACTTTATTTTTTATTGCATTTTAATTTAGACAAATACAGTCATATCCACACTTGCAAAAACATTTTATATAGAATATTTAACAGTTTATTTAAATTAATTCCCATATATGTAAATTATCACTTTTATATTACTGTGAATACACTTGTCCCTGCATTTTTCTATTTAAAGGTGCCTGGGCCCTGAATGTTGCTAACACCCAATTTGTACCATATGTTTGATGACTTACTTATCACCAAAAAGCCGAGTTCTAGATTATAGGTACCTAGATTGCCCTTTGATTGGCAACAATTAATATTAAATACTACCAAGGGAAATAATATTTGCAATATTAATTTGCATTAGAATTGTCAATTTATGGGACTCAAATAACCTACCTTAAAACAATAGTAAATAAATATATTTATATATTAGAATGCAGTGAATTCTCCTTAATTTTATGTCCACAAAAATGATGTCTCAATGTGATATTACACTTGCTCTTTCATAGCTTCATTTTTGCATCTAAAACCCTCCAGACTGGTTACTAACCCTTCATATTGGCTATTCATTACTTACTGTGTTCATCTTGCAGATGTGTTGACCACCACTATGGCTCCTGTCATTTCTTAGTCATACCTTCACCCAGTCTTTCAGACCATGTCTGAACAACCCTAAGCTTTCATGGGAGTTTGTCAGTGGCAGTGGAGAATAGAAACACTCTTTGAGGTTCATAATGTTTATATATACATATATATATATCCCCCCATAGAATCTCTGTGCATGCTTTCATGGACAACAACAACCAGGGTGCTACTATCAAATACAAACAAAAAAGTTTGCAAACCACTTCTTCAAACCAAGGATTTTTTTTTTCTGATAGAAGTACTTTTATCTCTTGAGCTCACAGAGGAATTATTTCTGTTTAAGATACATTTCTTTCATTTACTCCTAGCATTAATAATATTATCTGCCAGGACTGTGTATAAAAGTGACTAACTCTTGTTCTCTAAAACCTACTGAAAGAAGGAGAAAGACACTTTATTATAAAGCTTGGAAACATAGTCATCTTTCATTTCCATGCTTAAAATGCTTAATGCATCTCATCTCCTTAAGGATAAGGTTTATCTCCTCAGCTTAACATTAAAAACCCCTTGTGATTTGGGACACATGTAGCATACTGCTCTACTTGTTTTCTCAGAAAGTTGTTTGCTTGCTTCTCTGTGATCTTCTTTGCCTCTTCACTAAGCCTCCCATTGAAAAATTTTTCTTAAAGGCTCTTCTCAAATGCTACCTCCTCCATGAAGCCTTCATCCATTCCTATGTACTGTATTAAGTGCCTCTCCTTTGATCCCCTTTGCCTGTTCATACCACCGTTGGAACAATTTTTATGCTTTATTATAATCCCTAAGGAACATTTTATTAAGCTGCATCCCCAACACATAGGTACCACCATTATCTCTGTTTAATAAGCCAGGGACATATATTTAAAGGGTAAATGAATAAAGTGTTAACAAATAACACAATAAGTAACAAATTATTTTTCTTTTAACTATACAGGCAGTTAGTAAGACATAACTATATATAAAAGGAGAAATATCTAAAAATGTGTAATTCAATAGTAAGACTTCATATACCACATAAAGTTGGATTCTTCAAACTATGTAACAGTTACATGAGTGATCAAAGAAAAGCTTTCATTTTGTTGTTTTTAAATATATTCCTGTGGTAGCTAGCCAAAATCTTTGTGAGAATATTTCTATTCTTTATGTCTCTTTACCATTATGTATGAATTGGAATTTGTCTTATTTTATCAGGAAAACTTTAAAATTTGAACGGTATATATTTTCATACTTGGCAGATAGGATTAGCACATGAAACATATACAAATAGAAGACTACTAGGTAAGCTGAAGATTTCAGTTGCATGATGAATTTTTACTCAAAAGATATCACTGGTAATTGATATAAAGCACTATATTTTTATAATCAAATAAGGTTGAGGTAATTCTAACTTTTCGTCAAAGAACCAGATTTTCCATATTCTATCACTTGTTGCTACCTGGGAGTCCACTACCATTTTCTATTATTTAGGGTACATTATATCTACTTATTGTTGATGAATTTGTAATTCATCTGGAAATACCTATCAGAATGCTTTCCATGTGTCATATGTTTGAAAAAAATTAATAAAGGCAAAGTAGCACTTGACTCTAAGATTACTTAATTATATAAGAAGAGTTTTCCAGCTAAGTAAATCAAGATTTTTCTCTGTCACCCATTATATGCATTCATGATTATGAATGGTAGAGATAATACAAGAGATATTTGATATAATTGGAACATAACCTGGAGACAAAAAATAGCTAAAAGTACAGTGTGCAACTTCCAGATTACAAAGGTAGATTTGATTGTCATCCTCAAGATCTTAGACTTGGTATTTAAAGATTTTTAGCCAGGAATAACAGGCCCAGATTTGCTGTTAAATTAAAATACTCAAAGTTGCCTTGGCCAGGAATTGAACTGGAACAGAAAGAACAATTCAGTAGCTTTCAAAAAAAAATGCAGATGAATTTTCACGATTCCCCAGTTTACAGATGAAAAAATAAATGTTCACAAAAGGTACCCAAATAGACTTTAATAATGCAGAGAGCAAGTAATGGAGTTTCTGTCTGTATCCAGGGTTATAGAACACAAAAGTCCATACTCTTTCCCTTATTTTCTGCTGCCTAAACAATTAACGATTAAATAGTACTCTAAACTACATAATTTCTAATTCTGCTGATTGATTAAGGCAGACATTTATAGAAATTTGGCTTCATGACATCGAAGTATTGCACCATAACCTTACTGGATTTTTAAACATAAGGTTTGTATTTAATTGCACCTCTTCATTTAATCTTTCTTGATACAGTTTTCTCCTGGTTGGAAATTCATTTTATTATAACCAAATTGCTAATAAACTGAAAGTGCACTGAAAGACATTAAAGGGAAATTCAAGAGAAAAATTTGTCATGAAAACACACTTGTGTTTATTTAAGAATGCTCTGTATATCAGTTAGGCCAACTATAGCAATCAATCGATAGCCCCAGGACTCTAGACAGGAAATTATAACTCTCCTATTTGCAGAAGTCTTTGCCTAGTAGATGCCTGCCAGATTGTGTGTTCCATGAGGGCAGGCATTGTGTCCTTCTCGTTGTTACTTCACTAACATCAAGGAAAGTGACCAACACAAAGCTATGATTAGTAGATAGGTGATGAATTGAATTACAAATTTAAAAAAGACTATCTTTTTTGGTGTCATATAGGCCTTGCAGATGTTCTGATTTAGAATGACCTCCTCCTTAAAATCGCCTAAGTAGTTTTAAGATTCCCAAGCTGGAGTGCCCAAATATATTTCATTTATACCTGGCTAAAATAGCTCTGTTTTAGGTGACGCCTGGAGCAGGAGGGAATTAGAAGTAGCGAAACAATTTAGGAGGCTTTTGAGATAATGCATTTAAAGCACTGAACATCATGTCTGGTGGTTACAAAGAGCCCAATAATCAGCAGTTAAGACAGCAACTGCTGCCAGAAGTATGGTCCATAGATTACACTAGAGGTGGCAAGAATGTGAGCTAGGAAAAGTTAAGGACAAGAGAAAAGTCTTTAAGAGATACATTTAAAATAATTTATTAAGTTACTGAATATAAGAGGCAGAAGAAGAAAAGGCAAAGTTACCTCCAAAGTTTTTAGTGAAAGAGAGACAAATATGGAGGAAGAGCAGGTTTGGAAAACAATGTTTTGTACAGACCTAGTGGACAGTTGAAAACACAAGCAAGGTGTGTCTCTCAGGAAAGAAGTCTGAGTGGTAGATGTGAAGTCTGAGTGGTAGACATCTGCTTACGGGGTATAGAAAACTGTGAAAATAGATTAAATGACTTCAACAGAGAATGAAGAAATTCTAAATGGGGTGGAGAAAAGAAACGCTTTGACACGTTGACTAACACACAATTATCATTATTTTGAGTGTATGTGATTGGTTTACTTTACATATGCATTTTGAGAGCTCTTTTCTTTTTCACCCCTCCTTGAATATTACCTCCAAGCCTAATTAAAATTAGATACTCTAGACTCCTGAATGTGTGTATTTATTTTATTTTGTAAATACTTTGTGGGGGCTTACATTCCATTTCATTCACATCCTATAATATCATCTGTGAACCTTAATTAAAGATAAATTCTTCTGTTCTTATACTTCTATAACATAATTAATGTATGATATTGCATTACTATACTACATTTAGTTTTTTACTTTCCTCTCTTTACCAATAACTGAACTCCTAGAGAGCATAAATTTTACTTAACCACCCATACTTGTTTATTGGCATCTACCCAAATACCTGTCATATAGAAAGTGTCTATGCTTTTTACATGATTGAATAAATTCATGTGTAAACTGGAGACTGCCCCAAATTAGTTCTTTTTTTATTAATTCATTAAATCCTTTGGCACACCTTGTTGAAAGCCCCTGTTATGCCAGACTTTGACAAAGTTGAACAAAACACCTGGTCTCTGCACTCAAGAATCTTAGAGTAGCCACAAGGAAAATTATCCAAAAGTCACAATAGCATATTATTCTGTTCTCTAGAGTAGACAGAAAGACAAAAATATTTTGACTTTAAAAGAAGTATAGAGATTATTGTTATAAATTGAATAACCTTGATTACATAATTCTCTTCTTATATTTACCTCTAATTCTAGTTCACATTTAATTTTCCCACTGTTTTCTTAATTTTTCTCTTTTATATCTTCAAAGTATTTTATAAATTTTAAGGGTTATTCTACAATATGCATCACTGTTAAGAGCATACCATTTGAAATTGAACACATCGCTCAAGACTAGGTTCTACCACTTACTAGAGTGCGTCTATGAGCAAGTGACATGATTTATCTGTTTTTACTTTCCTTAACTATTGGAAAAAATGAGAGAATTTAGGTCATGAAATTATTGTGAATGCTCAATGGAATATTTATAAAATATTGTATAAAGTATTTACTTCCAATTACAATGGCACTCAATCAAGATTAGCTTTTGTTGTTTTAATGATGAATATACTTTATAAATAATAGCATGATTTATTTCATAAGTAATCTTCTTCTTAGCTTATCTTAAATTTGGAAAAATTAAATGCTAAATGAGCACAAATATCAGTTTAAATACTTTATGTATAGGTTAGGAAAGTTTATTAAAATATTTTAAATTAAATTGTCAGGGTCTTAATTTTGTATAAAGTATTTTTGTTCTTATAGAATGAAAGCTTCCAGAGCACTGATATTAAATATATTTTTAAATTTTATTTCGGAATTCCTTTTGAAGTGTGCCATTTTGAATTATGACTTTTATTATCATCTTAGTATTACACACATACAAATGCAATTAAAAATCGCTAGTGGGCAACCCTCTTTCAGGTCCCCTTTTGCTTGGCAACTTTTGTGTCTTCTTGATAAACTCCTGCTTTCTCACCTCTGAAAAAAAATCACCAGTTTGTAAAATTGGTGTAAAATTGGCTGATTTTAAAAATACAATTCAAAACATAGATAAATTAAAAAAGACTAACTCACTTTGATTGCTAAGTGCTCTGTATGACATGAAAAGTTTTAAAGAAACTTTTTTTACTGAGAGTCAATGAACCAATACATTATTAGCATTTTAAAATAATATCAAAAACTGATATTTTGAGTTATATCACAAAGCAGAAATGGATAAAAGTTAAATAGAAAACTGGACAATGACACTAGAAAGCAATGAGCATAACTTAATTCTTATATCTTAAATATTCTCTATTTTAATTATGTTGGTGAAGAAAAGACAGAAGATTAATAGAAAATATTGTATTTATTTGTTGTTTTCTACAAAATAAACCTGATGCTAAGGTGACAGTTCTGAATGACAACGTTATGTCACTTGGTGATGCAACCACTTAACAACATTTCAGTCAACAACAAATTGCACAGACAACAGTGGTTCCATAAGATGATAATGGAGCTGAAAAATTCCTATTATTTTGTGAGCTAATAGCTGTCACAGTGTCATAGCACAATGCATTACTCACATGTTTGTGGTGACGCTGGTGTACACAAACCTACTATGCTTCCAGTGGTACAAAAGTATAATATATCCAAGTATGTACAGTACATAATACTTGATAATGATAATAAACAACTATGTTACTGATTTCTATATTACTGTACTGTACTTTCTATCAATATTTTAGAAAGTAGTCCTTCTACTTATTTAAAAAAAACAAGAGTTAACAAGTTAACAGTAAAACGGTTCCAGATAGATCTTTGGGAGATATTACAGATAAGGCATTGTTATCATAGAAGATGCAGATGACAGCTCCATGGATGTCGTCCTTTCAAGACCTTCCAACAAGCCAAGATGTGAAGAGGAAGACCATGATATTGACCTGACCCTGTGTAGGCCTAAACTAATGTTTGTGCTTTGTCTTAGTGTTTAACAAAACAGTTTGAAAAGTAATAATAATGAGGAGGAGTGGAAGGAGGATGAGGAAGAGAAATAATAGAGGCTTATAGAATAAGAATATGAAGAAAGGAAATATTTTTGTCTGTACAATGTATTTCTGTTAAGCTAAGTATTGTTACAAAAGAGTCAAAAAGAGGGAAAAAAAAGTTTATGTAGTAACAAAGTTACAGTTAGCTGAGGTTAAAGTCTACAGCAGTGGACAGTAATGTCCTAGGCCTCTACATTCACTCACTACTCACTTGCTGACTTACCCAGAGCATCTTCCAGTCCTCAAATTCCACTCATGGTAGTGCCCTCAACAGGTGTGCCATTTTTATTTTTATAACACATTTTACTGTGCCTTTACTATGTTTAGATAGACAAAAACTTACCACTGTGTTACAACTGCCTACATTATTTGGCATAGTAACATTTCATGCAGGTTTGCAGCAATAAGATATACAGATTTAAGAGCAATAGGTTATACAGATGTGAATATGCAAATATTAAATTCCACTGAGTTTCAGTTTCTGTGTTTTTAAAGTAATAAAAATAGCCAAGAAATTTCTCAAGATTAATGATAAAATACATTTGAAAACATCATATACATTTAAAAACATTGTTCAGCTAAGATTCTTGAGCAGAACTATGTTCTGTTGCTTTCAATGTACACTAAGCAAAAGAAAAATGAATTAAATATATTAATGTAAAAATGTATTAAAATAATATGGGGAACAGTGAAAGAAAATCAATAAAATCAGGACTTTTATTGATGCATGTAGCTATAATATGCAAGGTTCTATTCTAGTCACAGGATAAACTGTGACGAACAAGTAAAAACACACAGAGTTTATGTTCTAATAGGACGAAAAAGATAATAAACAAAATGAATGGCACAATGTATTGTATGCTAGATGGTGACAGATGCTAAGGAGACATATAGAGCACAGGAAGTGGGAAGGATGGGTTGGAGTTAGCAATTTAAATGGTGTAAATAGGAGAGCCTCACACAGAGGACCTGTGAGTTAAGACCCCAGGGAATCAGAGTAGCTTCTGGAATCTCTACTAGAAGGAACTAAAGGGCAGTCTCTTCACAGTGTCAGCACCAGATAATTTAACTTGACTTATGTCCCTCTTCTCAATATTGAAATTAAAGGCAGAAAAAGTCTGGTGGGCTTGGCCTGGACTTATCATTTCATTGTATATGTGCTGTCATCTGCTGGCTTCCAGCCTGGCTTGCCCCACCCCCTTTCCAACACTGGCCCACCTACATAACAAGGCACACCACAGACTGTGCTCAACCAGATTTTAGACTTATTTTAAGACATAAAAAGGTTTCCATTATGTCTCTATATTCCTCACTTCTTCTAACACTTTCTGTGCATTCTTTCTCTATTTCCGACTTCCTTGTCCCAAAATCTCACTCATTCTTTTGAGTTCAGTGCAGTAGGCATCTTTCATGAATATGTCACTGTCCTACAGTTTAAGTTGACCCCTTGGTGAGGATCTAGATAATGTTGTGTTTATCTCTAACATAATAAACACCACAAATCTAATTTATGTATGCATAACTGTTTCCTCATTATTTGGTGAGTTCTTTAAAGACACAAAATTTATTTATAATGTGAACAAATTGTGGGTGTTCAATAAATGCCTAAATATATAAAAGGATACATGTGATTATCCAAAGGTCACAAAGTATATTTTGTACCAAGTTTTATGTTTTGAATTTATTGATTTAACTTGACATTGTGTCTGTAAAATATGAATTAAACAACAGAATATTGTTAATTAAGCTAATGATCTTGTGCGCATGTCTGTTGATTATTTTTATTTGATAGAGAGAAGTTATAATTGAATAATATTATTTTTGCAAGGATTTTAACATAAATTTTTAAAAATATTTCTAAATTTTAAATAACTATGTTCATTTATATTGAATGTCCACTTAATGTTATCAGAATCTCTGCACTTCATATGAATTTTATATAACTTAGATGGTTCTACTTCTATCTGTTTGATGTTTTACATTACCAAGACATTAAAATCAGCTTCAATTTTTCAAAATATCTAACATTTTCCCTAAGGTTATTACTATTGAATACTAAATCTTTGTAATATAGCATTTGAAGTCAGACAGACCTGAGTGTTAATCATTCTCTGCCATCTTCTGGACAGGTGACTTAACTCTTTCTAATTTCATTTTTTACATATGTAAAATAGAGTAGATAGTAATATTAACCTAAAAAAATCATCATTAAGGTAGAATAAGATAAAACATTTATGAGAGGGACCCCCAAAACCCCAGAATTTATTTACAAAAATTGTTTATTTATCCTTACATGTTTAAACTTCAGTCATCTTCAAAGTACTCTCCGATGTGATACACTTACTGAGATGCTTTTTCCACTGCTCAGACTAGTTTTTGAACTCATCAATGTTGATGTCTTTTAGTGTTTCTGTCATTTTTTGTTTTACCTCTTCCACATTGGCAAAACGTTTTCCTTTGAGGACTTTTTTCCTCTAGGAAAACAAAAAAAAAGTTGCACTGTGAGATGGGGTCAGGCCGTTTTTGGTCCAAAGCTGTGGTCACTCCATGAGATGTGGGTAAGTTGTTCCTGTAAAGCACACATCATGAAATGGGCAAATGCATTGGAAAAAATCTCCAAAAAAAATTCACTGAAACTAAATGCAGCCTCTCACAACAATGCTAGCTGACACACTGATTCCAGTGGGTTCCTAGAACACTTGCCTAGCAGGGGAAGAAAGCCTGTACTGCAAGGGGCCAGTCCTCTGCCTTTTGTTTTGTTTTGTTTTGTTTTGTTTTAGATGTTCCTTCGTATAAAGTGCTCACCATGGAGCCCAACATGCACAAGTGCAAAACAGGTGTGCCTACAGCATTACTGTATTAATATTATTATTAAAGTATCAAATACTTAAGTGAAATACTTTGTTTCTCAAGAATATAATTACTTTCTGTTAGCTGTCAATTCAAATTCTTTCAGAAATTACATTTGAGTTTCAGGTTTTATGTTATTGGCTGCAATTTATTCTATCCCGTCTCTCTCTGTTGGATCAGAGGAAAAGATTCTAGGAATTTTTACAGTAATTCTCAAACTTGAGAATACATAATTATCCAAAAATGCAGGCTATCAAGTAATAACTCCAGAGATGATTAAGAAAATATGTAAAGACCAAGGAATTTGTATTTTAAAACTGAATCCCAGATGATACCTATGCAGAAGTATTACAAATTAGAAAACAGTGTACAGGAAATGGAATATTTTTAGCACTATAAAAGATACTTTCTATTTGAAGTACAACTGGTGAGGAGAAGTAAATATCTACAAGGACTTCCTCATTAGAAACAATTATTATATCTTAGTGTGATGAAGCCATTTAGCTATTTCTTTCATAGGCCAATTTGTAACTTTAATTGTATGAATTGTGAGGACCCCAGACAACTTTTTTGCACTGTAATAAGCTAATTAAATTGTGGGCCAGACCTCTGTAATGATGACCTTTAGCTTGTACCTCCTTTAGGGCGTATGTTTGTCAAGGAATTTCCAAACTCAGACTTAATATATTGCTATGTCAAGAATGATATTCATCTCTTCTTAATTAATGATTTGTCTGTCACTCAGAAACTGTTTAAAATGAAGCAAAAGCTTTAAATTATCCACCACAGTAAGTGTGACAGTTTCTTTTTTAAATTCTGATTTCAAATTAGAGCTTGATTAAAATAGTGAGTGGTCATTAGAAGAGGAGTGTTCTGTGATAGCTATTTCTGGACTACACAATTCTCAAATAGCAAGAATAATCTGTCTTAGTAAGTTTGGCCATTATCTTTATGCCTTCTGATAAATCTCAATAATAAGGGTTATGGAGTGTCACTTTTGCCTTCATAAATGTTCAAAATCACAAGTTCATACGAAAATTGTAATATTAAAGCAGTCATAAAGACTTATGATTGGCTTAAAATTCACTAAGAACTTGTCCCAAGAATTTTTTCAGTGTAACTTCAATGAGATGAAAACTGGCAATCTTATCCTAATATTATAAAACTAGTATTGGTTTTAAATGTATTTTTCCTATTGTAGAAAAAAAGTTTCAAAGTACCTGAATTACTGGTGTTGATTAACTTCTTTATCTCTTGCCCTCTGTGCTTCATTTAAGAGATATACCTGCAGGGGACCAGCCCCCGCGGAGAGATTAGGGTCCCTGAGTGGTGTGGTGGCATAGGCGATTGTTCCTGGACTTCTGTCTAGTGCAGGAGCTGATCCTGTCTAATGCAGGAGTTGATACCCTGGAGACTGGATTCCCATCTAGTGCAGGAGCCGGTTCATTGGACTCCCGTCTAGTGCAGGAGCCGATTCTGCAGAAGAGATAGATATAGAGAAAAAGAAAGAAAAGGAAAGAGAAAGAAAAAGAATGGACCACTGTTCAACGGATTGAGCAGAAGCCGTTTAATGGGTGAAACCAGAAGCTTTTTATCCTAAATTTTCACAAGTTAAATCACAAGACTTTCATGTGAACACAAAGCCAGGTGAATGAGGGGCATTCCCCTTACCCACCAGGTGTTTCCTCAGGCACGAGGAAGAACAAACCCAAAATTGTCTTACTGTTCCCCATGCTTGATTAGTGTTCCCCAAAAATAACATAACAATCTTTTCCTAGTATCACAGTGCCTCTAGTAATCAATAGCCTTAAACCCCTTACACACACAATACCTATACCATACCTATACCATGAATAACTTATTCTAATAAACTTTTATTCTATGCTAATTAACACAAGCCCCAACTACTATGTTAAGGTTTTTATTGCATGGTTACTATGGCAGTGCTTAACAAATACAACTCAAACCGGTTCTAAAGAATGCTGTCCAGTCCAGAAATCACACTTGGTTTTCTAAATTAACACAACATTTTAATTCATAAAACAATATCCTAAGTAATCATTAACCTAATTACTAAGCTTAAACAATCCTTAATATTAAAACTACCTATCCTGTAATTCTTCTTAAGTATATTGTGTTAATTTAGAAAACCCAGTGTGATTTCTGGACTGGACAACATTCTTTAGAACTGGTTTGAGTTGTATTTGTTAAGCGTTGTTATAGTAACCATGCAGTAAAAGCTTTAACATAGTAGTTGGGG
>CAUYQG010059372.1:0-13261 GCA_963574415.1 Tarsius wallacei | reverse complement strand
GGAAACTGTCAGGGGATGGGGGTGGGATTGGCAGCTGGGGGAAACTGCCAGGGGAGGAAGGGGCATACCTCATCAACAAGGGAACCTGCATGATCAACGTTGGCATACCTAACCCTGAATTGTACCCCACATCTTCATAATTTAAAAAAGAAAAAGAAAACGAAAAAGGAGGTAGGTCATGGGGCAGGGATATGGAGGTGGTTGTGAGCTGGGACCTGGCGCAAACAGCAATAGCTCAGTGGTCAGAGAAGCCCTGGGAGGAGGTGATATTTGAGCTGAGACCTGAAGAAAGGTTGGGGCAGTGAGGCCATGCCCGCAGCTGGCATCCCTTCTCATGGGGAGAGCAGCTTGTGATCTTTGAACCAGAAGCCTGTCTGACTGTAAGGCAGAGCCTGCATGGTGCTTCCCACCCTGAGCTCTGGGTAGTGTTTCCCTTACTTCTGTGTTTACTATATGACACTGTCACTCTCTGTTAACATTCCTTAGACATCAAACCTAACGCTCATGTGCTAATGTGCTCTTTTGACTGAGCCACCTGTATCAGAGAGGAAGACACTTGAATCATTAAGGAAGGAAACCATCCTTCAAAGACAAAGGCCATTCTCTGAGATGATCCAACTTTGCTGTCTACTCTTAAGCATCTGGGAAGACTGTCAGCCTCCCAAGATGCGCTGCAACCCATAGATATCTTTGCAGAATCTGAGTGTTGGACCTAGCACTGGTATTGCTTCATCTCCCCCAAGTGATTCCAATATGCAGCTACGTTTCAGAACCACTGGGTGAGAATTACCTGCAAAGATATTTCTTTAAATGACTAGTGCGTGGTACATTTACACAATGGAATATTATGCAGCTATAAAGAAAAACAAAATTATGAACTTTGCAGCAACCTGGATGGAATGAGAGTCTATCATACTCAGTAATTTACCACATAAACAAACTGCATGTACTCAGTCATAAGTGGACCCTGAACATGTATCATGATACTATAAGAAAGGGATTGGTAAGAGTGAGACACTGCAGGGGGGGGCACATAACATCAATAAGGGTACCCACATTTTACCTGTACAATGACCACATATGTAGCTAATGCTGAATTGTACCCCACATTTAAAAAAAAATACAAAAAAAAAAGATTCTGTCTGATGAAAGTAAAGGCCAATGGATATGGCTAAATACACTCTTTCCTTCTTAAAATATTCTCTTCCTTCTGTTTCTGCAACGTTACATTCTCCTGAGTTTCTTACTCCCTATTTCTTTCTTTTTCTACTCCATTTCTTCCTTCTCTGTGTGATGCTGTTCTCTTACCACTGGAAAAAAATAATGTTCTTCTACCACTGTCCTAGTACTCTTTTCTCATGGTAGTTATTCCCGCCCTGATCTGTCTCATCCACTTCACGGCTTCAACTAAAAAACATGGATGCTGATGACTACTAAATATATATTTACAGCCCTGTTCTCTTTCCTAACTATACCCCACATATCTGACTACCTCATAGATCTTCTCTCTCAGATTTCCCTGACACCTGAAATTTAGCAAATCTAACAGTGAGTTATTACTTTCCCCCAAAACCTGTCTACCTCTTGTTTGCTATCTCAGTAAGAAGTACCATACCATTCACTCAGCTGCCTAATTAAGCCAGAATCCTGAAATCCATCTCAGATTCCTCCCTCACTATAACCCAGCTTCCTTCCTTCCACATCCAATCAACCATCAAGTCCTATACATCAGTGGTCCCCAGCCTTTCTGGCATCAGGGACCAGTTTTGTGAAAGACAATTTTTTAATGGGCGGTGGGGAGAAGGAGATCATCAAGCATTAGATTCTCATAAGGAGCTAGCAACCTAGATCCCTCACATTCGCAGTTCACAATAGGTTACACACTCCTATAAGAATCTGATGCCCTGCCCCCTGGGGGTTGGGGACCCTAGCTATGCACTGTATCCTAAACACACCTAAAATCCATTCATTTCTCTCCCCCAGCTGTCGCTATTCAGTAAAATGAGTATAATTAAACATACTCCATCTAACTCACAGGACTATGAAATGAAATCAGATTATATAAATGTTCCTTGAAAAAACAAGAAGTGGAAAACAGTTTAAAGCAGCAGCAGAATCAGATATATGACAAAAAGCCTCTGCAGTTCATTTAAGCAGTATCAGTGCCTATATAAGACATTGTGACAGCCAGTGGGATTTTTTTATTAGTATTATTACAATTATCATTATTATTAACTAAGAACTGTGCTAAACTCATATCACTTATCATGTTTAATCACTACCAAAAATCAAAAAAATGCCAAATATCAAAAAAAGGATTTACACCAAAATGTGACTCTGGGACCAATGGTATTGTCCACAGGAAGATCCACACAGTCCAGGGAAGGAGAGAGAAACAAAAACAAAATATTTCCAATACACCATGTAAACAACACCATCGCTTTCAGCACAGAATGCTTTAAGAGTGATTGAAAGCAATCACCCGGCCTGGGGACAAGGGAATGCTTCTTCAGAAAGATGATGCCTGAGCAATCAAAGAAACAAGAAAGAAATTGTGGGGGAAGGGGAAGTATAGGGCAGCAGAGACAGCATATTACACAAGAGGGCACAGTGGCCTGAAAAAGACCATGACCGTACTCTGACAATGCCAACCTTGAAAACAGATGCATTTTTTATGGCTCATAGGAAAAAAATGCTGATTTTAACTGCTCAAATATTAAGTCTACACTGCTTATAACTATTATCCTATTAGAGTACTTTTCACACCAAATTCCTGTCTCATCTAAGTTGGAAAGGAAAAAAAAAGAAACAAAAAGGACAACAACTAACATACTGGTAAGGCCCAAATATTTATGACAGTCTACATCAGGTTACCAGAAAAACACACACACACACACACTCTCCACAGGGGAGGGGAGAAGGGAAGGACAGAAAAAATGGTGTGCAGAGAGAGAAGGTGAGAAGCTGGGTAGACGAAAGAATTCCTAGAGAAATTTGTGGAAAATGTTAATTTTTTAGTAGAAACCATGAATTCTTATGCTCTGGTCCTCTCAGTTACCCCACTAGAACCCACGTGTTTGACAAGAGGGACTATTATACTCCTATACGGTTACCTATTATCATAACACCACTCATGTATTTGATTACCTTAACTAATTTTTTAAAATTTTTTATCTGAAAGATGCAGGGTGTAATTCAGGGTTAGATATATAAATGTTCATTATGCAGGCAGGTACCCTTGTTGATGAGGTATGCACCCCGCCCTCCCGCAGTTTCCCACTACTGCCAATCCCACCCCCCTCCCCTGGTAGTTTCCCACTACTACCAATCCCTTTCTTATAGTATTACAATAATTGTTCAAGGATTTTTTTGAGGGCTTACTATATATGCAAGACACTGTGTCAAGTACCTTATAAGAATTATTTCATTTAATCCTTACTACAACAACAATCCTGAGGTAGGTGTTGCTATTCTCTCCATTTTACAAGTGAAAAAATAGATGCTCAAAATGCTAAGCAACTTTTACAGGGTCACACAGCAAATGGTGAAAGCAATATTCAAACCCAAACAGTGGAGCTTCAGCGTCCATAATTGCAGGGGACTCTTTAAAATTGAACTTTTTTGCTTTATATTATCATGCTGAATACATAAAAATTAAAAATAAATATGTGGTTATAAGAATAAAACAAAGTATTCTTTTCTGCACTAAAAATATGAATATATAACGAAATGCTATATAACTGAAAGATGGCCAAATAATAATTAAATGTAAATTACCAAGGAATGTTTCAGAAAAAAATGCTGTGTAAAGGTTATGAAAAATTGGCAAGAAGAAAATACTGACCAAATTTGATAAACACATTCAAATACACAGTGGAATAATCAGGTTTGCATCATAATCCCAAAAGATACAATCCTAAATTTTGAAATCCTGTGAGACCGAAATCCTTAGTTTAGAATTCCTAACTTCTAAAATCCCCAAAAGCAAAGTCACAGGATAGCTACATCATGTCAGGTGGAACTATTGCCTCATTACTGCCTTTATGTAGAAGAAAATGGATTTCAATTGACTCCCCAAACCATAACAGCAGATTTGGAATTAAGTATTATCAAGGCTTTGAAAAGTAAATTTAAGGTGTTACCAATAAAGTTTGTTTTTTCCACTCAGTCCAATGCATTTTGCAGAAAATTCAGAAGAGTGGATTGACCATGCAATACAGTGTTTCTCAAACTTTAGTGCACATATAAATAACCTAAAGATCTTGTTAAAACACAGGGTCTGATTCAGTAAGTCCTTGGTGGGGCCTGAATTTGTGCAGTTCTAACAATGATGTGTGGACCACACTCTGATAGCAAGGGTCTGCAGAACAGTGTGTCCCCATGTGCCCTATATTAAAATAGGAAAAAAGTTACCTTGTCAAATAAGACAATGCTTGATTAAGCTAAAAGAAATTGTTTTACTGGTGGACTTCTCAGACACTAACATATTTCACCCCAAGAGGATATGCTGTATAGTATTTTTCAAACATTCTTGACTTTGTGTTTTCAAAGAGCATCCCCTCATACCAGTATTTGTGAAACATACTGCGACACAGGAAGACTTAAGGTGAGATGAGAATGCTCACGTGGAGTCAGTGAAGGCCCCTGACTGAAAAGTTTCCTTTCTCCCATTCTTCCCAAGAGAGAGACCTCAAGTTCCACTTTCAAATGCTAATAGCCACACATAAAGGACAGAAAGGAAACAACATTTTAGAAGTAGCTACCTCGAACTGGGATGAGTGTAGGCATTCCTATCTTGAATGAACACATAATACTTTTACCATGAGAAAGAGAGATATCTTAAGGAAAAAAATAAACTCTATCCCCTATGCCTAGGTTACGTACATTCACATCTGGAACAGTTACTTTACCCAGATTTACATAAAACATAAAAGATCTTTCATTAAAGGAAGAACTGTCAGTGTAGTGAAGAAGATGAATGAATCAGAATACTTTAGAAGGTAAGCTTAGTGAGAGTACTTTGGGCTCTGGAAAGGCAAAAGATGACTAGCCAAAAAAAAAAAGGATGAAACAAATACGAAAGAAGATCAATACAACTCCGTCTCCGCCTGCTCTGCAAATGCCTCTTGAGTAACTACCTCCCTGGCGTCAAAAATCATCTACTTGCTGCTGCTGTGGGTTGACTGTCCCTAGTATATCTTATAAAAGTAAAGTATTGTAGTGTGCAAAAGAACCCTGATCAGACCATAAGAATGTAAAGATGAAATGGTTTAACTCATATGTCTAAAAATGGTCAGGGGTTATATACTTTGCATCATACACATAGTCATTCATACACATATAATCAAAGTGATTATCAACTCCTATCAGTGACTTATAGTATTTATATCACAAATAAAAGAGGGAAATGATATTCACTGGGATTTCTCCTAAGAAACACCATGATAGGAAAAAAGGATATACAGTAAAATAAATGTTACTATAAAAGATAACAAAATGAAGTCTGTTAACATTTGTACTTCATACATATCAGTAATTATGTGAAAAACACAGTCATTTTGTTCTTCACTCACCACATACTAGCCCAGATTAACATTTTAGTTCTTATTTATAAGTAGTAGGTTTAATGTTAGAAGTTATCAAGAAGTACAGCACTAGATCTAGGAATAAGGAAAATTATAAAAGAAATCCTTAAGAAGTGACTTGCTAGTAAACTTAAATGCTACCACAGCAAGGTAATAAAAAGGGACTAGAGGCTGGGGACAGTGGCTCATGCCTGTAATTCCAGTACTTTGGGAGACTGAGGTGGGAGGACTGCTTAAGTCCAGAAGTTTGAGACCAGCCTAGGCAACATAGTGAGGCCCTGCTGAGGTAGCTGTGTCACATGTCACTGCACTTCATCAGCCTGGATGACCAAGTGAGAAATGAGACCTCGTCTCAACAACAAAAAAAGAGGGTATAAGGCTAGAGCCATGAGTTCCAATAAATAGAAAAGATCCCACCCAGAAGATTGCTAAACATTATCAGTTCTCTAAGACAGTTCTGAGAAAGGAGGAAGGAACTGGATAGGCAGATAAATTAGGGCAGGTCCCCAGGAAAAACTTCCACCGCAAGCCCCAAGGACTGGAGTGAGAATACCCATTCCCTGGTCAGAGGACATCCCCTTTTGCACAATTCTTTCTGATTGGTACATTTTTCTTTTCTTTTTCCTCTTTTAATTTTTGTTTTAAAATTGTGGGGTACAGCCAGGCTCGGTGGCTCAGCCTGTAATCCCACACTTTGGGAAGCCGAGGTGAGTGAACTGCCTGAGCCTGAGGGTTCGAGACACGCCTGAGCAACTTGGCAAAACCTCATCTCTACAATAAATAAAAAAATCAGCCGGGCGTGGTAGCGCGTGCCTGTAATTCCAGCTACTCGGAAGGCTGAGGCAGAAGGATCGCCGGAGCCCAGCAGATCAAGGCTGCAGTGGCCGGGAGCGGCCACTGCACTCCAATCTGGGCGACAGAGACTCCAACTCAAAATAAATAAATAAATAAAATTGTGGGGTACAATTCAGGGCTAGGTATACAAATATTCACCGTGCAGTTACCCTTATTGATGAGGTGTGCCCCCCCCTTCCCCAGGCAGATATTGACTACTATCAATCCTACCTCCCTCCCCACCCCATCCCCCACAGTTTCCTACCACTTTCAATTCTTTTCTTATAGTAATATGGTAGTTGTTCAAAGTCCACTTATGAGTTAGAACATGTGATACTCAGTCCTTTGTTTCTGTGAGAGATAACTCAGTATTATAAACTCTAATTCCATCCAGGTTGCTGCAACAACAAAGCAGGAGGTATCACACTCCCAGACTTTAAACTACATTATAAAGCTACAATAATCAAAACAGCCTTGTATTGATACAAGAACAGGCATATAGACCAATGGAAAAGAACCGAGATTCCAGAAGCAAAACCTCAATTTCTCAACCAACTCATCTTCAACAAAGCCTCCACCACCCACTACTGGGGAGAGGCGAACCTATTCAGTAAATGGTGCTGGGAAAACAGGATGACCACATGCAGAAGATTGAAGCAGGACCCCTACCTATCCCCATACACAAAAATTAACTCGAAATGGATCACAGACCTAAATGTAAAACCTCTAACTGTAAGAACCATAGAAAATGCATTTTTCAAGCCTGCCCCGGCAACCAATCAGCACGCTCTCAAGCTTATATAAACTCCTGACCTCAGCAGGACTGCCAGCAACCCACTTTCCACTTTCGGGTCTACTCTTGCTGCTGAGAGCTGTCCTGCTTTCCTGTTCCTGAATAAACTCCAGCTTGCTCGCTTTCCGGTGTCTGCGCTCCCTATTCTTCTTGGTCATGAGACAGGAACCTGGGACAGGCAGAGCTGAAAGAGCTGTAGCACTCCGAGCCGAGGAAGCTGTGATGTGGCATATCTTGGGAGCTCGGACCTCGTGGAACCAAGAGAGCTGTAACTTTCCCTGAGAACTCAGGATTCTCCAAGCAGTAGCTGTAACTAAAAGAGCTGAGAGCTACAACACTTCTTGGGGCTCCACGGCTGTTGGCATTCCTGAGTTCCCGGGAACCACCGTATCCCCCTCTCCTGATGCAACTGTGTCCCTGGCCACTGTGTGAATCTCAGGCTGGCAGTACAGCTCCAGTAATGGCAGTTTAGGAATGCTAATCCAGCTGAACTAGAAAAAGCTGCATCAGTTCCACAAGAATCTTCCAAACCTAGCTGAAAAGCCCAACAAGAAGAGTTATGCAAACAGTGGCCTCAACCCATTTCAAAAGTTCAATACCAGCATCTCTACCTCAACCTCTCGAGATCTTCCCTCTGAAGATTGTGTTATCCATCTACCATTAAGATTTTAAGTAATAAAAACTGATTCATCTCAGGAAATTATTAAGCATTCAGAAACTCTGGAAAGCTTCCTTCCAGCTCTAAAATTCTCAGTAATTCTATAATTTCCCACAATAAACAATATCACAGAATGGAGTGCATACTGAATCTTCTAAAATATGATTATCACCGGGCTCGGTGGCACAGTCTGTAATCCCAGCACTTTGGGAGGCCGAGGCAAGTGGATTGCCTGAGCTCACGGGTTCGAGAACAGCCCGGGCAACTTAGCAAGACCTTGTCTCTACAATAAATCAAAAAATCTGCCAGACGTGGTAATGCATGCCTGTAGTTCCAGCTACTTGGAAGGCTGAGGTGGAAGGATCACCAGAGTCCAGCAGGTCAACACTGGGATGGCAGTGAGTATGCCACTGCACTCCAGCCTGGACAACAGAGTGAGACTACAACTAAAAAAAATAAATAAAATAAAATATAATGATCAATCACAGTTCATATAGCAAAGGTAGAGTTTTAGCAACCATGAAAGCCAATTAAACAAAAACACGGTATTCAAAAATTTTTGTTAGATAAATTATTATCAAATTCACAATATTTCATATACATGTAACACCACTAAAATTACAAGCTACAGAGAATTTAAGAATATATATGTATTTTTTAAAAAAACCTAAGGTTCATTAATTTCTTGAATAAAAACTTGATATTCCACAAAATGCTAATCTTTTTAGCACATATGCTGGCCTATATGTAATAATAAAGAGAAGAGGAATAAGCAAAGAAACTTTTCACTCAACCAGGATAGTTTTATAAACCTATTTAATAAAGATGAAAGAATGAAAAGATCAACTTGTAGTCAAACAAGCGTTTCAATACAGGTTCTAACACTAACTCTGTAACTAGATTTTCATCTTCCCCACCAGACTTCTTTGGTGATTTGATGAACAGATTGAAGGATATATAGGAAAGCTTTCTGAACAGAGTAAAGCACTACACAAGTGCTTTGCTATAACACATTTACATGAGATGGTACAATTGTTAAATTTATACGTGTGTGTGTGTGTGTGTGTATACAATAATTTAAAAGAGTCATCCCAGAATCTATCTTTTTTGGAAATAAAATAATTTATGACAGGATTACATTATTAAGTTTGATGTGGGTTTCATAAGTTATCTTAAAACTAGCAGTTTCTTTGAAACAAATATACACACACACACACATACATATACATATGTAAAGAGAGAGAGAAGGTTTTATCCAGAAATAAAGTGGCAGCTGTTTCAAAGAACATGATTTTCTTAGGGAAGAAGGTAATAAAATTGGAAATTGACCATGATGTTAAAGCACATTTCACCAAAAGTGCTTTACTAATAATGGCCACAGTAAGTGATTTCATACTTAAACCTGAGCACAGATCTCCTTGAAAGACTAGGACTATGTTAGAAAATTCATTTTCAATTCATTCTTGTATTTACTGATTAGCAAATACTATTTATCTTTGTGCTGGAATTCAAACTTCCAAATGGCTGGAATTGGACCTCATCCACGATTCTATAATCCTAGCATAATTCATGGCATATGATATAATAAGCACATACAGAATTCTAGAATTTTGTTCACTACCACTACCAATAACTTACACATGTATACAGGAGGGTTGTTTTTCAAATAATGACTTTTATATACTGTATTGGAATTCCCACTTTACAGTTTATTTTTTTAAAAACCCAATAATTTGTCCTAATATCTTTCAACAAACCTTTACTAAACATCTATTATATCCCAGGCACTTTGCCAGGCACCTGTGAAAAGGATAGTAAAAAACTCGTATTTCCAGGCCAAGTGTCTTGGCTCACACCAGCAATCCCAGCACTTTGGGAGGCCAAGGCAGGAGGACTGCTTGAGTCCAGGAGTCTGAGACCAGCCTGGGCAACACAGCAAGACCTTGTCTCTACAAAAAAAAGAAAGAAAAGCCAGGCATGGTAGCGTGCACCTGTAGTCCCAGCTACTCAGTATGCTGAGGTGAAAGGGTCCCCTAAGTACAGGAGGTTGAGCCTGCCATGAGCCATGATCGTCATGATTATGCCACTGCATTCCAGACTGCGTGACAGAGTGAGATCCCAACTCAAACAAAACAAAACAAAAAAAACTTTTATTTTTCATAAGAAACTCACAGTAGACCAAGGGAATAGACACATACATGTAAGTGAACTATAGTATGTCAAATGCTATAATAAAGTTAAGCATCACAAATAGACCTTGAGGAACTATTCAGATTCTAGAAAGAGAACACAGCTGTTCTCCAGAGTTTTAAATTAACCAAAAAGCCATCCTCCTCTCCCTGGTTAATTTGTCCTTTTACAGCAAATACTCAGCTCCTTGGGAAAGACACAATCAACCCTGGGTTTATGAAGAAATGCTGAAGCTAGATGGAAATCACATTCAGAGTACGCCCAACAGACACACAAAGGAAAAGGAAAGCAGGTTCAGAATGGGCATGGGAGAAGGTCACAGGGAATAGGTATGTGAGCAGGGCCTTGAAGAATAAATAGGAGTTCACTAGCAGGCAAAATGACAACAGAAATCCAGAAAGATATAAGTGACTAATCCTGTTAGCATAACCCTGGACAATTAGAACAGTAAAGAAGCACAAAGAGAGGGAAAATTACATAATTGTCCTCATGTTTGCCTAAGTCCTATAGTCATCTGCTAATCTGTAAACTGATTTACTTTTTTGATATTAAAGACATCAAAAGATGATTTATCTTCAAAAGCAAGAAGTTCACAGATAAAACAATACTAGATAATACTAGAAAAAAATTAGCTGGACACAGTACAGTGGCTCACACCTGTAATTCCAGCACTTTGAAAGGCTGAGGCAGAAGGATTCCCTGAGCCTAGGAGGTTGAGGCTGCAGTAGCCATGAACATATCACTGCATTCTAGCCTAAGCAACAGAGTGAGACTCCAACTCAAAAGAAAAAAATTACTAGAGAAGCAGCCAGGCATGGTGGCTCGCACCTGTAATCCCAGCATTTTGGGAGACTGAGGCAAGAGGACTGTGTTCGAGATCAGCCTGGGCAATTTGATATACATTTTTATGAAAAAACCCCTATATTTTCCAAAACAAAGATAATTTTGTAGAGACCTTATCTCTACAATAAATCATAAAAATTAGCCAGACATAGTGGTGAGCGCCTGTGGTTCCAACTACTTGGAAGGCTGAGGCAGAAGGATCACCTGAGCCAAAAGTTAGAGACTGCAATGAGCTGTGATTGTGCCACCGCACTCCAGCCTGGGCAACAGAGTGAGACTCCAACTAAAAAAAAAAAAAATTATCAGAAAAGCAATGTCAGATGTCAAATAGCAATAGTCAAATTTAAGAGAATGTTAATTTAAAAAGTTTAAATATCTACAATATTTCAGGTTCTTTATTACTGTCTAGGAATACCAAAGTGAGCAAGACAGTCTCTGCTCTGTAGGGCAAATAAAAAACTGGACAATTTTACCACAATATGGTGATTTTCTAGAAATAATTATATATACAGTCATGCACTGTTTAATGATGGAGACACATTCTGAGAAATATATCACAGCTGGGTGCAGTGGCTCCTGCCTATAATCCCAACACTCTGGGAGGCAGAGGCGAGAGGACTGCCTGAGCCCATAGGTTAGAGATCAGCCTGGGCAACTTGACGAGACCCCATCTCTACAATAAATCAAAAATTAGTCAGGCATGGTGGCACACGCTTGTAGTTCCAGCTACCTGAAAGGCTGAGGTGGCAGGATTGCCTTAGCCCAGCAGGTGGAGAATGCGGTGGCTGTGAGCATGCCACTGTACTCCAGCTTCAGCGGCAGTGATACTAAGACTCAAAAAAAAAATCATTAGGTGATTTCATTATTGTGCAAACACCCTAAAGTGTACTTACACAAACACAGATGGAATAGCCTACTACACACCTAGGCTATATGGTATAACCTATTGCCCGTAGGCTACAAATCTGCAATATGTACTGCCTCTGTACTGAATACTGCAGGCAACTGTAACACCACAGTATTTGTGTATCTAAACATAGAAAAGATACAGTAAAAATACAGTGATACAATCTTATGAGACCACTATCGTTGACTGAAAAGTCATTCCTTGGTGCATGACTGCACATACACAGAATGGATATGATAGTTGGGGGCGGAGGATGGGTAATCCTAGAAGGTTCCCTTAAGAAGTACTATCTGATAAAAATACTTCAGTGCTGATACAGCATAGGACTGTCTGGGATAAGCAGCAGGAAGTGAAACTTGGAAGGTAGCTTAGAGATAGATGATTATTTTAGCCTTAAACACTATGCTCAGAAGCTCATCCTTTAGTCAGCATCCACTAAAGAGGCCTCTTTTTTTTTTTTTTTTTAATACAGGGAGCAACATAATCAGATAGGTTTCAAAAAAAATAATAAAGATAATGTCAGCATTCTGGAGAACAGAATAATGTGTCCAATAGCTCATAAGAAAAATGATATGGGCCTCCGAACTACATAAACTGGAAAAAGGATAGATTTAAGAGGTGATCCAGCTGAAGATAGGACATGAGGGATGATGATGAATTAGAATCAAAGTTGAGATGACAGCTTCTAGCTTAGGTTCCAGAAAGAAGTTTATGTCATATACAAAGTAAAGACAATAAAGAAGAAGCCAGGTTTGAGTAGGCAGAAACTGATTTCAAACGCATACAAGTAAAACTCTAAAAATGAGTGTTAGAGACTTCAAGGAAGAATTTCAATTTTTTTTAAAAAAAGGCCACCAACCTCAAATACTTCAGTGACAACACTAAAAGAAGGCTGAGGGTCCTGGTGCAGTGGCTCAAGCCTGTAATCTCAGCACTTTGGAAGACCAAGGTGAGAGTACTGCCTGAGTCCAAGGGTTCGAGACCAGCCTGGGCAACTTGGTGAGACCTTGTCTCTACAATAAATCAAAAAATTAGCCAGGCATGGTGGCGCGCCCCTGTAGTTCCAGCTACTTGGAAGATTGAGGCAACGGGATAGCCTGAGTCCAGCAGGTCGAGGCTGCGGTGGCCGTGAGCATGCCACTGCACTCCAGCCTGGGCAACAGAGTGAGACTCCAACTCAAAAGAAAAAGAGGACTGAGATTGGGCCTCTGAGTAACAACTAGGTCACTAGTTATCAGATCTCACACTAAGGATAAAGCAAGAAAAAAAAAATGCCTGCTGAAGTAAATCTGCTGCATGCAGAAACCCAAGTCAGTAAAATTCTAAACCAGAAATTCATAAACTTTTTGGTCTCAGGATCCTTTACAATCTTAAAATTTAAAAGAGCTCTTGTTTATGTGGGTCTTAACTATTGATGTTTACTATATTAGAAATAAAAACTGCCGGGCTCG
>CAUYQG010059368.1:0-10798 GCA_963574415.1 Tarsius wallacei | reverse complement strand
GGGCGGTGCGCGGCACGCGGGCCGCGCAGCCGGGACTCGGGCGGGCGGGGGGTGGCCCGTCTCCCGCAGGGGCGGCGGGCGGGGTGGGGTGAGGCGGGCCGGCCCCCTCCCCTCCCTCCCGCCGCCCGCCCTCCCTTCTTCCCTTCCTGCAGCCAATTAGACGGCCCCCTCGGGCGGGAGGCGTGGGGCGCTCATAAAGCGGCAGGGAGCTGTCACCCCGCAGCAGGCTGCGCAGTGCCCAGGCCGAGCCGGCGCGCCGCGGACTCGGGCGCCTCGGGCCGGGGAGCGCGGAGGAGCCATGGCCACTACTAACGGGGCCGTGGAAAACGGGCAGCCGGACAGGAAGCCGCCCGCCTTGCCGCGCTCCATCCGCAACCTGGAGGTCAAGTTCACCAAGGTGAGGTGGGCGCCCCTCCCACCCGACGGCCGCCGGCCTCTGCGCTGGACAGCCCGGCTCAGGGCGGCGGGGCCGAGGGGCCGCAGGCGGGAGTACGCCGGGCACTCCCGAGCCCCGAGCCTCCCTGCCTTCCAGAAGGGTGCCTTCCAGAAACCGCACCCTTCGCGGGGCATCCGGGGCGGGCTCGCAGGCGGCGGGGCTCGGCGGTGGGAGCCTCGAAGCTCGGCAAGGGAGGCCGCGCAGCGCCCGCGCGGGGTTAAGCTGCAGCCGGCGCGGCCCGACGTGTCCCCGCACGGCCCGCTCGAAACGCAAGCGGAGACGCTTGCGGCGTGGACGCTGCGCGGTGGTCTCCCCAGAGACCCCTGGGGATGGCTCCTGAGGTGAACGAGTCTGGCTTTGGGAGGGTCCGAGGGGGGCCAGGGACCCCAAGAGCGAGTCTGAGCGCACGGACCACGTCGGGAGCTGCAGTCGGGAGACTCGGGAAACTCGGGAAACAGGTCCTCGGAGCAGCGCGAGAACCATCGGGCACCCTGCGTGCTTGGCAGAGCTCGAGGGAGTGGAAAGGTGCTCACTGATGGAGCCCCCCCTCCCCGACCTCCGAGCCCGAGGGCCTGTGTTTACAGACCAGAAGCGCGTTCCCCGGAGATCTCGGATGGGCCTTGGGAAGCTGCGGGGGCCAGGCCCAAGCGTCCGGCTGCGTCGCGCCGCGGAGGCGCTCGGCTGCGGCTCTCCGCGCGGTCGGTGGGAGCGTTGGCAGAACAGTGAGGTCACCTGCCCGGGGCAGAAAGGAATAAAGGAAGATGGCGAGGCCTGGGAGCTGGGACTGAGGAGGGCCGGGAGGCCCGGGCGGGTGAGCTTCCCGAGGGAGGGAGGACACCCCCGGCCGTTTGGGGTGCGCTGTGCCCCTGGACTGAGGCTGGGGCGCTTCAGGGGCCTGGCTTCCCCGCCTCTGGCGCCTGCTGTTCTCGTCTCTCATCCGTAGCCCCCAACTCCAGTTGACACGTCACTCAGAAAATTCCGTCGTCAATTTTACTTTCAGAAGTAGCAATTATCTTTCTCAAATAGTTTTAATCAAGCGGAGAAAGTCGCAGGGCGCTATGTGTGGCCTTCAGATTTTGGTCTCTTGGCACTTAATTTCCAATGTCGGCTCAGCCTCTGATCACATGACATTTAAATTAACTGTTTTCAGAAGGTTCTGTAATCAACAGAGATACGTCACCATAAACGCTGGAAATTATTTTTAATGTAATTTTCTTGGTAATATCAGCTTCAGAGGGAAAATTCCAGCACACATTCTGGCAACAATGAGAATGGTACTTTAATTTTTTAGAGACCCTGGCCCTATCTATGGTGCTCCGCTGCTGTTGGTGGTGGGTTGTTTTGTTTGTTTTATTTTGGTTTTGAAATACTCTGGAAACCAGAAGGTGAATGTGTTATGATTCTTTTAGTTTTTATTTTTGAATCCTATCAGGTCAGTCTGGCCCCATAAAAATGTTTACTTATTTCTCTATGATTCATTACGACTTTTAAAAGTTTAAATTTAAGGCCAGGCACACTGGCTCACGCCTGTAATTCCAGCACTTTGGGAGGCCCAGGTGGGAGGATTGCTTGAGTCCAGGGGTTTGAGATCAGCCTGGGCAACATACTTAGAACTCATCTCTTAAAAAAAAAAAAAGTGTAAATGTAGCCCTTTCTCATGGAGGAGAAGCTTAGAAGACTCCAGAGCAACGAGTGGCTTTCGTATGGGTGGGGGTGGTGGGGTGCAGACCCTTTGCCAGGTGAACAGAAGGAGTGCGGGATCCAGGCTGAGGGGAGGTGGTAGGTGGAGGCCTGGAGAGTAGGGATCCTGAGGAGTCCCAGGAGATGATGGCTCCAACTGCTCCCTCCTCACCTGTGGGGGACAGTGCCACCACCTGCCCTGTCCTTGCTGCTGGCCCATCTCTGCAGAGGCCTCCGCATATCATCTGTGGGCTGGGCGGCCGGCGTAGCTGCAGATGGGCAGCTAGCCCCTGGCACAGTGCTCAGGGGGTCTCTGCTGGAGAGGCAGGTGACAGTGCCTGCCCCGGGGGGAAGAAAAGGAAGAAACTGAAGTGCAGGACGGAGGCCCTGGGCAGGCAGGCGGGCGGACCACGGGAGCCAGCAATGGCCTGATGTTTTTTAAGACTGACTCATGGTCCTTCTCACTGACGGAGGACACGCAGAGATGGTCAGTCTGAACCCCGGCTTCAGTGGTGCTGTTTCACAGGGTCATCCAGTTTCCAGAAGGATGACTTTGTCCAAGCCCTTTCATCTGTCCTCAGATTTTAACATTAAGTTCTCTAGAGTTATGCCATGTGATTCTGCAGAGGGGAGAGCTCCTTGGGGGTCCCCACAGAGATCTCAGAGGCATGAGGCCCTTCCAGTTTAGGGGGGATCTTTCTTTCCTTATAAAATGTCTTCCAGTAGCAGAGACTCTCTTTAAGGCTTTCTGATTCCTTAAAGCACCACTTTTCATTATATCTTTTATGAAAGATAAAATTCCCCCAAATCTCCTTTTCTGAAAACACACTCCTTTCGAGTTTAGCTGAGTGGCCTCGTGTCCAATGGAAGTTACTGGAAATGGCATCAGCAGGATTCACTCGCATGAGTGCCATCCTCCCCTCCGCCAGGGACATCTTCCAGCTCAGTCTTGATTCCATGTCATTCTGGTCCTTCGGTAAAATGTAAATTCTGTCTACAGTTCAATGTAGCTTAACTGTATACCTCTATAAAGTTTGTTTTATACCAATTCACAAGTCAAAGGCAACGATGCCCTTCCAGACCCTTTGCCCCGGTTTGGAGTTCAAAACAATGCAGCCAGCATAACCGGTAGGCCACATTTGCTGACCCGTTCCTTATTATTTGTGTTTTTGTTTTGTTTTAGTGGAGAGAAAATCAACAGTAGAAACCACTTACAGGATGATTTACCAGTGTAGTGTAAAATAAAGAGAGTGATTTTCTGGGAATTAGAAACATTGTGATGGGAAAATATGGTTCAAGTCAAGCAGTCTGAATGACTTTCTAAGGTTGCTGGTTGGAAGGGCCCAGGGATGAATGTCAGGAACGACCGAGACCTTTTTTTGGAGGAGCACGCCTGGAGATGGAGTGCAGCCGACATCCGATCATTGCAATCTGTTTCCAGTCCCCTTATTTATATTCTCTTCTGCCACCTTCTCATTTTCCCTCCCCCCTGGAATTGATACCAGGAAGAGCCTAGAATCAGCAGTTTTCACTGGCAGTCTCTATTATCTAGCCCACTAAATTTCATCTTTCTCCAAATGGGCCTCTCTTCCTGGCTGCACTCTCCTCCCCGCCCAAACTTAACTCCTCTTCCCACTTATTAATTTCTCGCTGTTACCGAAGGATGACTTGCTGGATGGCAAAAGTGAACTCTTGGATTTGGTTTCAGCTGGAAGAATAAACCTGTAATTGTAGCCTGGCCTCTTCCTCATGCATTTCCCTGGTGGCCTGGACTCACGTGGAGGTGCCGAGCTTCCAGAAGCCAGAGGGGCACGTCCCATGGGTGATGGATGCTCTCAGCTCTCGGTTCCAGGCTGGGGACAGGTGGTCTCTGCCCACCTGCTTGGCCACAGACTCCTGTGCTTGGTTCCCACAGACGCAGACAAGGCTTCCTTCCCCACGAACTGCCTAGTTTATACGGGAGAGCCCAACGCAGAGAAGGTAACCAAGCCTCATGCATAGGAGACAGCTCCCCCTCTCATCTGTCACCATGGGGGGTCAAATGTTCCAAATGAATCAATTTCACAATAATTGAAATTAACCCTCAAGGAACACAATTCTTCCTTTAAGCAATTCAAAGAAAAGCAAAATAAAGCTATATGTGCCACATGTATTTGGATGCAGACCTGGAATCTGATGAACGAATTCTGCCATTAGACATTATTGATGGCATTTTATTTGATGAAATGCATGTTAACTGGTTCTGTAAATGGGTACTTTCTGACCCTGTGATGGGCTCTGATGACCGGGACCCCCATTCTGCATATACACAGTATACACACAATGCACAAAACGTGTTTCAGTATTGTCTGTCACCTCTGTTTCTAGTTCTTCTCCAAAAGTCCTCCCTTTTAACATGATGCCTTTAAGGCAGTTAGAACTTAACTTGAACTAACAGTAAATAGCACAAACTTTTCAATGTATAGACTTTGTACTTTTTTTTTTAGCTTGCATATGATGTCTTTTTTAAAAAAATTCTTATTCTCGCTGTGTTCTGGATAATTGAGGTTCCCAGCAAAATGACTTTGGCAGATTATTGATTGGGTTCTGAATATAAACAGTTATCTGCTCCATCTCTTAATATTACCTGGAAATTTTCTAACCCAGATATTTAAGTTTGCATCCTAACACTGGCTTTTATCAAACCCAACATGAATATACACACTTAACACAGGGAATGTGGGGTGGGGGTATGCTGATGTGCATTAATGTAGACTCAAGTGTGATGGTTCCAACCCCCGTAAAGCGAGTTCCTTGGCAATGTTGCAGGGTGTTACAGAGGAAGGGAGTGATCCGTGCTTATTATTCTCGGGGAGCAGGCGGATTGCTTAGGACTTTATATGCATAAACCTATTTAATCTTTCCCCAAAGTCTATGAGGGTATAGGATTCAATTCACATGCTCTGTTTAACTCTTTAACTCAGCTATTCCTCTATGAATCCATGTTACTGTTGAAAATAATAATCATAATTTAGAGAGAATTCTAAATGACTTTAGTTCTATTACGAGAAAACTTAGATTCTTAGTCTAAGTTGATCTGTTGGTCATGTGACGCTGGTGCTCTGTCTCCCTTCAGATCTCATCTGTAAAATGTTGAGGGGAGGGGAACCCAGTGGGGAAGAAGGCGGACAAGACGTTACCTAAGGTCCTTAGCATGTTGAAATGATATGACTTTGATTTAAACCTAATTTGTTATACTTCCTTTCCTGGTTAGATATTTATCAACAACGAATGGCATGAATCCAAGAGTGGAAAAAAGTTTGCCACATACAACCCTTCAACTCTAGAGAAAATATGTGAAGTGGAAGAAGGAGATAAGGTGGGTACTTTTTTTGTTTCCTCTAAGTAATTCGATTAGAGGTAACCAAAGGATAAGGAAGCAGTCTGGCTTAGCTATAAGACAGAACTGGCCCACACTCGGGGTAAGGCCCGGGCTGGCTGCACAAATTGGTGTGCTCTCCTCAGACACATGGCCTAGGATGGGATCAATTATGGACAATCCTCTGCAAAAAAGTTACTCTCCTTTGACAGATGTTTCTCCGTCTATGAGGATGACCTCAGCTGTCCTCGTCACATGGCTGAAGGAAAGGTTTTTATCAATTATTTGAACCTTGAGGCATTAAAGAATCTCTCCAAAAAGCATTTCCGCCTGTTGTGTTTCACCAATGCAGCGTTCTGGCAGGAGACATTTAAAACAAAAATAGACTCGAAGGAAAAAAGATTCACTACCCAAGTGATGCATGGGAAGTAATAATGTCACGTAACCACTAGGTTTCTTTTCTACTAGACACCTATGTAAGCATAGAAAGCTGTCGCCGTATAAACCTAATTGCTGCTGCAGGGTCCATATGATAAGACGGCGGCTAAGGGACTTCTAGATGTGACCTGTATACATTTCGAGGTCATCAAGTCTGTTTTGAATGTCAGTGGCATTGGGGAAGAGGTCAGAGGTAAAACTCTTCCACGGAGGGAAGGGAGCTGCAAACCTCCCCTCAATCACTGGAGCACTGGAGTGATCCTTTTAATCAGTGTGTTGATAATGTTGCCCATGGATGGGGTGAAGGGCAAGTGCACAGTGTTGGCTTGGATTTTATCCTGCCCATGAGTTTTGTGACAGCCGTGCAATGCACAGCCATGAAATGCACAGACCTTCCTCGGTGTGGCACCTCATAGTACACACTGCTTACAAAGCAAGTAGCACAGAGAAGCTCGTACAAAAATGTGATGGCATGGGAGGGAAGTCGTGATGCAGAATGAGATTCCCACACGAGATTCCCAAGTGCCCTGCACAGTCGCTAGGGAGGAGAACCCTTGGCCCAGGTTCCAGTTTTTCCCTTGGTTCTGTTCTGAGCACCGCATCCCCTGTAGCTGGAGAGGTCCTGGCCCTCACTCCAGAGCCTGGGACAAGAAATTAAGTGTCCCAAAGCTTCTGCTCACCCTCAAACAAGCTTTGGGGACACAGAGTCTGGGTGGAGTCTTGCTCCTGCCTGGTGCCCGGTGTCCACTTCTGCTGCACCTCTCTAGAGAGAGAGGTGCAGAGGGGCCTTCAGGATGAACCTGGCCCATTTGCAACCTCAATGCCTATCTTCCTGAGAATAAGAATGAATGATGCTACTCTAACCTTACTTGCTTTCTTTTGAGAAGTTATGTTACAATGATTCTGTCAGTGCACAGAAGACCCAGTTCTGCCCCAATGGGTGAGTTAGGCTGAAGGGAGAAAAAACAGCCTCCGTGGTAGTCCCTCACCTCCCTGTCCACAGATGGTTCCAGCGTAGTCAGCTCTACAGTCTCAAGAAGCAGGAATTCCTCATTCTCATTCTTGGACCACAGTTCCCAGCAGGAATAAAATACCAAGGCAGGTCCTGCCCACCTGATTTGTGGACAGCGGAGTTGTGTGTGCGTTCAAACTGAGCTTCCAAGTGGAAAATCTTTTCACACTTGGGTCACCAAGAAGATACTCAAGATCCATTATTTTATAAAATATTGTGAGATGCTCTTTATAATCAGAAATAATGTTGATACTTGACAGTTATAGAAATCTTGAAGAACACTTAAGACATAAAAAAAAGAAAAAGATCGCTTGAATGGCTGCAGCCGCAGGGTGCAACCTATTTGCCAGAGGCTGCTGTTCTCTGTAACTGACAGCTAAGTGGTCACAAACTGTGGTCACATCAAAAGATGACACCCTCTCTTTGTTGTTTTGGCCACTCAGCCCGACGTGGACAAGGCTGTGGAGGCTGCACAGGCCGCCTTCCAGAGGGGCTCGCCGTGGCGCCGGCTGGATGCCCTGAGCCGTGGGCAGCTGCTGCACCAGCTGGCCGACCTGGTCGAGAGGGACCGTGCCACCCTGGCTGTGAGTACACGCATGTAGGGGCTAGCATGGGGTGAGCCAGCCTCACTGAGGGTCCTGTCCCCCGTGGGGTATGGGAGAAAAGATCAGGGTCCTGGTTTTGTGTGGCCGTGGATCTGTTCCAACCTTTAAGGTGTAACTCTCTGGCAATAGGTGGCATCTGTGCCCCTGGACTGCATCCCTTTCCCTTTGAAGTCAGACTTTTGTCCTCTGCAGCTCAAGTCAGACTTTTGCCCCCTTGACCAAGAAGTTGCCTATAGGAAATTTCAGCTACATCAGTGGTTCTCAGACTTGGGACATTCACAATGATCATCACAGAGTAGGCCATATTCTGGTCCCACCTGCACATTAATGTCCTTAACTTGTTTTTTTCTTTTCTATATTAACTCCCTTTTAAACTTCAGTTTAACTTAATCCTGAGTAACAATATTCATGAAATCATAGGTTTCATGACACAGAAAAAATTATTCCCATATGACTTTGAATCACTCCTGGCTGGGAGTGGTGGCTTACACCTGTAATCCCAGAACTTTGGGGACTGAGGCGGGAGGATTGCTTGATCCCAGGAGTTTGAGACCAGCCTAGGCAACATAGTGAGACCTCATCTCTACGAAAAATAAAAGAATAAGCCGGGCATGGTCATGCACACACACCTGTAGTCCCAGCTACTCAGGAGGCTGAGGCAGAAGGATAGCCTGAGCCCAAAAGGTCAACACTGCAGTGAGATGTGATCCTGCCAGTGCACTCCAGCCTAGGCTGCAGAGTGAGGCCCTAACTCCAAAAAAAAAAAAATAAGAGGTAATTATCAAGTCATTTGTGACCAAAAAGATAATAAAATCATTCCTGTGTCACCCCTGACCTGGACAATGGCAAGTGTGTGTAGAGTGGTGGTAAAGGCAGGTTAGCCTGGTTATACACAGGAAACTTCAGTGTATGAAAGACCTGGGTTCAAATCCCAGCTCTGCCATTTGCAAGCTGTGTGGCTTTGGACAAGTTGCTAAACCTCTCTGAGATTTATTTACGCATATAAAATGTCACTAATAACAATATCTAAGTGTCATGAAAATGATCCATTAAAAAAATGTTTTTTCTTTTGAATTGGAGTCTCCCTCTGTTGTCCAGGCTGGAGTGCAGTGGCATGCTCACGGCCACCCCAGTGTCGACCTGCTGGACTCCGGCAATCCTTCCACCTCAGCTTCCCAAGTAGCCAGAACTACAGGCATGTGCTACCATGCCAGCTAATTTTTTGATTTATTGTAGAGACGAGGTTTCCCCATGTTGCCCAGGCTGGTCGTGAACCCATGGGCTCAGGCAATCCCTTCGCCTTGGCCTCCCAAAGTGCTGGGATTACAGGCTTGAGCCACCGCTCCCAGTCCATTTAAAATTCTGAGCAGTCCTTGGCATGAAGTGAGCACTAAATAGATGACAGCTATTATTAATAATAGCAGTTATCATAATAATGCTGTGTGAAGACCCGGGTTCCAACCTGAGCCACATGCCCTGTGGGCCTGTAATTTCTAGACACCTTAGTTCCTCAACGGTGAGATGGGGATATTAATGCAGTGCATCCCATGAGGTTGGACTGTGAAGGCTGACTAAGGTACAAGTGCATTATTTCACAGGATTCTTAAACCTTCCTTTGGTCTTTGGTGGTCAGAGGATACCTCGGGGCCACCGTGGGCCTTGAGACCCTTTGCATCCTGGGCATCCCATCCTTGGATGTCTCAGACTCCTGTTTTGAAAACTTGTTCCAAACCTCAAGGCCCAGTTTGTAGGGAAGGAAATCTCCTTTTTGGCCACTGGTTTGGAAAAGTGGTTTTTCTGATGTCAGGAACTAGCCGTAGAGTGTCCACTCTATCAAAATGAGAGTTTCTGGTAGGACCCAGGAACTGCTTTTGTCCCTGAATGTGCTTCTTGGGGGTGGAGGAACTCCCAGATACCCTTGGGTGCTTGCCTGCCTTCCTCCCCAGGTGGCCAGTCTGGCACATTCACCGAGAGAGTAGCTCCCTCCCAGGGCAGGCGCTGCTCTCTGAGGAGCCTCTGGTTTCTTCCTGCAGCTCAAGCCAGCCTCAGCTCTCAAGCTGCCAAACTGGCTTTTTCAAAAACATTTCTGTTTTCACCCACATGAGCTCATCGGTCGGCAATGTCCGTGTAGACTAATAGCCAGCAAGAGAGGATGTGCCCTAGGCATCCCTCCCCGCCCTGTGCTCCAGCGTCAGTATCATCTTGGAGCATCAGCCACAAGGCCACCTCCATCCCCAGCCTGCCCCATCGGTCTGCATGGCTGTGTTTTGATAGCAGCCACTGCGTGGGGGGAACACAGAACACAACTCAGCAAATCGCTTCTGCCTGCGCCTGCAGGAAATAGGAGCCAGCTCTCTGTCACTGCGTGAAACGGACAAGAGAATTACTGGCAAATACGATTTTTTTTTTTTTTGAGTTGAAGCCTCACTCTGTAACCCAGACTGGAGTGCAGTGGCATGCTCCCGGCCACCCCAACCTTGCTGAGCTCCAGTGATCCTTCCGCCTCAGCCTTCCAAGTAACTGGAACTACAGACGTGTGCTACCATGCCTGGCTAGTTTTTGATTTATTGTAGAGACGAGGTCTCACCAAGTTGCCCGGGCGAGTCTCGAACCTGCAGGCTCAGGCAATCCACTTGCCTCGGCCTCCCAAAGTGCTGGCATTACAGGCTGAGCCACCAAGCCCAGCCTGCAAATACGATTTTTAAGAGACCGACCACATGATAGGAAAGTGCCCGCGTGTTCCACCTTGACAGGGTTTCCCTGCGTTTTCATGTAACCCGTTCTCTGGCTCCCTGGTTTGATAGAGCTGGGTATTTGCTGCTGTGTTCAGAGTCTGGAAACAGATGTGGGGCATCTGGCGGCCCCTGACTTGCTATCCTTTGCTGTGGCAACTTGTGCCCATAGCTCCCTGGGTGCTCAGGTTGGGAGCTCCTGAATGGTTGCCCTCCCTGGTCATTCCTCCATGCAGCCTCTGTATCGTGTCTGGGCCCCTCCTTTGAAGCCTTGTCGTGCTGGGAGCACAGGGCCAGTTCCCCCATGCTGTCCTGTCATTCTTAGTATCTGAGAATCAAGATTTGTTAATTTTTCAGACAGCACCCTTTTCCCTTAAATGTTAAAGGAAGTAAGCCTAGGAGTGGCTGTGGTTCACTCAAGCCAAGCCACAATAACATGTTGTTTAAAAGGCGACTGGCTGACACTTGATTTCTCAGATTCAATCCTGTGTGCTCACTCACCTGGAGATCTTTTTTTTTTTTTAAAGAATTTCCTCC
>CAUYQG010059364.1:0-10837 GCA_963574415.1 Tarsius wallacei | reverse complement strand
AAATAGAATACATTCTCAAGAAGTAAATTTTTAAAAAATACATAATTGATTACAACTCAAGAGGAACCAGATGTTGCAACCAAAAAAATAAAAGCAGTTACTCTCACTGCCTTCAATGAGATAAAAACATTTTTATTTTTTTAATTATTTTTATTATTTTATTTATTTATTTATTTTTTTGAGTTGGCGTCTCTCTCCGTCTCCCAGACTGGAGTGCAGTGGCCGCTTCCGGCCACCGCAGCCTTGACCTGCTGAGCTCCGGCGATCCTTCCGCCTCAGCCTTCCAAGTAGCTGGAACTACAGGCGTGCGCTACCACACCCGGCTAATTTTTTGATTTATTGTAGAGATGAGGTGTCGCCAAGTTGCCCATGTGGGTCTCGAACCCGCGGGCTCAGGCAATCCACTCACCTCAACCTCCCAAGGCACAGGATGACAGGCTGAGCCACCGAGCCCAGCTAGAGGGAAGATTTAATGAAAACTAATGTATGTACAGCACCTAGTACAGTATTTGGCACATAGTAGGCCCTTGGGAGCAGTAGACAACCACCCATGTGGCCTAGACCTTGGCTGGCTCCCAGCCCCATGGGGAGGCAGGACCCTTGCTGGGAGGAGGAGCTAAGCTGCTTCCCACTCTAGCTGTATTCTGGAATAGGGCTCTTCGCTATGGACAAAATGTTGGCTTCCATTTGCCCTCTCTGAATGCATGTGCTTGACATGCTCACTTGGAAGTGGGATGCTGCTCTGAGTATGCAGAAATGCAATGTCTCTGTCTCTGAAAACAAGAGCGAGCAGAAAAGCAGAGGGGTGAGTGAGCTGATGTGCAACAGAAACTCCGAGGGGAAAGTATTGGAAGGCAAATAGGTTTGGCAGCTAAGTACTTGCATTATAATGACCACACAGTGGTTGGGACTAGGCCCTGGCCTCCATGAAGCAGGAAGCTGGAACTAGTACTCTTGAGCACTGCTGAAGCCTACCCACTGGCTTTGGAAGATGGCAAGAAAACCTGTCCCTGCCCACATCTCCAGGTAAAAATAAAAGCAAAAACAAAAACAAGTTAGATTTTACACACACAAAAAAATCTGTTAAGAATTAATACATTCAGCAAAGTTGCAGGATACAAAATCAGCACGGAATTCGGTTGTTTCTATACACTAATAATGAATAATTCAAAAAGGAAATTAAGAAAACAATTCCATTTACAATAGCAACAAAAAATAAAATTCTTAGCAATAAAGTTAACTAAGGAGGCAAAAGACTTGTACACTGAAAATTACAGGCCGGGCACAGTGGCTCACACCTATAATCCCAGTACCTTGAGAGGCTGAGGTGAGAGGATTGCCTGAGCCCACCGGTTTGAGACCAGCCTGGGCAATTTGGTGAGAACTCATCTCTACAATAAATAAATAAAGAAAAATTAGCCAGCCGTGGTGGTGTGTGCCTGTAGTTCCAGCTACTTGGAAGGTTGGGGCAGAAGGATCACCTGCAAGTCCAGGCTGCAGTGGCCGTGAGTGTACCACTGCACTCCAGCCTGGGTGACAGAGTGAGACTCCAACTCAAAAAAAAATAAATTACAACATGTTGCTGAAAGGACTTAAACTAATAAAGAAGACACAAATAAATGCAAATACATCCCATGCTCATGGATTAGAAGCCTTGATATTGCTAAGGTGTTAATATTGCCCAAAGCAATCTATAGATTTAATGCGATCTCTGTTGTAATCCCAATGGTCATTTTTTGTAGAAACAGAAAAATCCATCCTAAAATTTATAGGGAATCTCAGGGGATCCTAAATAGTCAAAACAGTCTTGAAAAAGAACAAAATTGAAAGTCTCACACTTTCTGATTTCAAAACTTAACCACAAAACTGCAATAATTAAAATAGTACGGTATTAGTTCAAAGACAGACATTTAGACTAATGGAATGGAATGGGGCCCCCGAAATAAACTCTTACCTATATGGCCAAATGATTTTAGACAAGGGAACCAAACCCATTCAATGGGGGAAAAGACAGTCTTTTTTTTTTCTTTTTTTAACTTTTAAATTTTTTATTTTAAAATGGTGGGGTACAATTCAGGGTTAGGTATAAAAATATTCATTATGCAGGTACCCTTGTTGATGAGGTGTGGCCCCCCCTTTCCCAGGCAGATTCCCACTACTGCCAATCCCACCTCCCTGCCCCCTCACAACCACCCCCCACCCCGCAGTTTCCCGCTACTGTCAATCCTTTTCTTATAGTATTACGGTAGTTGTTCAAGGTCCACTTATGAGTGAGAACATGTGATGCTCAGTTCTTTGTTTCGATAGTCTTTTCAACAAGACCGAGAAAACTAGATGTCCACATGCAAAAGAATGAAATTGGATCCTTATTTTAAAAATCATATTAAAAATATGGACCCATATTAAAAAATCAACTCAAAATTGATCAAAGATCTAAACATAAAAGCTAAAACTACAAAATTCTTAGAAGAAAATATAGTGGGAGCTTCATGGCATTGGACATGCAAGGATTTTTTGGCTATGACATCAAAAGCATAAAAAAAGAAAAAAATGAATTAGACTTCATTAAAAGACTAAGAACTTTTGTGTCTCAAAGGACACAATCAACAGAGCAAAGAACCAATCCATGGAGTGGGAGAAAATATCTTCAAATCATATATCTGATAAAGGAGTAATATTTGGAATAAATCTTTAAAACTCCTACAACTCAACAACAAACACCTTGATTTTAAAAATAGGCAAAGGTAGGCCGGGTGCAGTGGGTCAAGCCTGTAATCCCAGCACTTTGGGAGGTCGAGGTGTGTGGCTTGCCTGAGCCCACGGGTTCGAGACCAGCTCAGGCAACTTAGCGAGACCTCTACAATAAATAAAAAGTTATCTAGGCATGGTAGCGCATGCCTATAGTTCCACCTACTTAGAAGGCTGAGGTGGAAGGATTGTCGGAGTCCAGGTCAACTCTGGGATGGCTGTGAGCGTGCCACTGCAATCCAGCCTGGGTGATGGAGTGAGACTCCAACTCAAAAAAAAAAAAAAATTTAAAAACAGAATTACTGTATGATTCAGAAATTTCACTTCTGGGTATATACCCAAAATAATTAAAAACAGGAATCCCAAAATATATGTGCTCACAAATGTTCATAGCAGCATTATTCACAATAGCAACCCAAATGTTCATTAATGAATGAATGGATAAACAAAATGTGGAAGCATATATACAATGGAATATTAGTCTGCATTAAAAAGGAAGGAAGTCGGGCTTGGTGGCTCAGCCTGTAATCCCTCGCTTGGGGAGGCTGAAGTGAGTGGATTACCTGAGCCCGCAGGTTCGAGACCCACCTGCAACTTGGCGAGACCTCATCTCTACAATAAATCAAAAATTAGTTGGGTGTGGTAGCGCGCGCCTGTCGTTCCAGCTACTTGGAAGGCAGAGGCAGAAGGATCGCCTGAGCCCAGCAGGTCGAGGCTGCTGTGGCCAGGAGCGGCCACTGCACTCCAGTCTGGGTGAGAGTGAGACCCCAACTCAAAAAAAAAAAAAAAGGAAGGAGTTCTGACACATGCTACAACATGGATGAACCTTGAAAACATTACACTAAGTGAAATAAGTCAGACAGTAAAAGACAGATTTTGTAAGATCGCACTTATATGCAATACCTACAGCAGAGCAGGCAAATTTATAGAGACAGAAAATGGATGGTGTGGAGGAGAGAATGGGGAATTCGTCTTTAATGGGTATAGAGTTTTGGTTTGGAAAGATGAAAAAATGCTGGAGATGCATGGTGGTGATGGTTGGCAACACTCTGAATGTATTTAATGCCATTTAAAGTACACTTAAAATAGTTAAGATGGTAAATTTTATGTTATGTGTATTTGACCACAAGAACAATAAAAAAACTTGGGAATTCTTAAATTGGTCAGGAGTAGGGTGGGTTGGGTAGTAGTGGGGAGGAGTCTTGGCAGAGACAAAAGGAAAAACCATTTCAGGAGGGAGTTTTCACAACCCAGATGACTTGAGCCACCATGAGAAAAATATCCCCGACTTTAGCTCACAATCAGAAATTATAAAATACACGAGGAACTGAGCCACCCTGAGCAACAGACAGCACACACCACACATAGAAGGATTTCTGTCCCCAAAACTTGAAATGATAGAAAAACCTTGAAAAATCTTTCAAATGATTAAGGGAACACGTGGGTAGCTGTAAAAGGAAGAAAGACTTAGGGGGCAGAGTGGAACCAAGTGGAAGAGAATCAGAAGAATCAAGGAAATGGGCCCTTCTGGGGAGAAAAAGCTATTTGAGAAAAATTAGAGTGGAGGAAAGAGGACTGATCAGATTAAAGCTACACCACAGATCCCCAGGCAGCTGTCTCAGGGTGTTTAGCTGGTAAAGCTGTGAGATGGGTCTCTTTCCTTCATGGACCTGAGAACTCAGTGAGTACCTGACAGCTTGGGCTTGAGACAGAAATAAGGAGACTTTAACCCATTTCCTGTTTAGAAAAAAAAAAAAGTGCAGCTCACTGCCATGTTCATTTTATTTTTCATAAACATGCTCTTTGAGGCTGAAGCAAATCTGACTGGTTTTCAATGTGAAAATAAAACATGGAGTTATTTCTTAACAGAACTTGTCTCTAATCATAATGAGAATTTTTTAAAAAGTGAGATTACTATATTTTGTAAATGGAAATAACACTACTAAAACAGAATGCTATAAATAGAATGTCATTTGTTTCCAAAGACTATCGCTATGCTAGAGCGATGTGAAAATAATAAAAGCGAGATATTTCGTGGCAAGCTTTGGGGGTAAGGTTAGGACTGTAACCCGCAAGTTGTCTTGGGGTAAACACTGCCGCCCTAAGCACTGCTGGTGAACTCTGCTTGAAGCAAATGGGAAAAGGATTAAAGAAACACAGACTTCCCAAGGGTGAAAGTGCTGATCTGGCCTGAGAAGTGCTGGACTCGGAAGTGGAAGGACGCCGTCCTCAGATGCCTCCAGGGTAGAGCCAGGTACTGGCACTACAGGCTGCCCTGATGTGGTCTCCTCTGTGGCCTCTGCCTCCAGTCGTGACCCTCGACTATGGGGAAAAATAGCTTCATAGGCACAGTATCATGGGCCACACTGGTTCGCTCAATAAAGGTTGGCGGAGCAGGACACCCACCAGAAAATGCACAGGATTGTGGAAAAGAGTGTGTGGCTTACTGGCTGCGTGACCATGGGTAGGTTATTTCTCTGTTCACTGGCCTCAGTTTCCACATCTGTAAACTGGAGCTTAGAACAAAACCTACCTCCTACTATGGTTGTGAGCATTAATTGAGGTCGTAGATGGAGAGGGCTTGGGATAGTGCCTGGAACATAGCAAGTGCTCATTGAGTTAGTCAATAATGATGTAGAGAATAATGTCATTTTGTCACAATGTTGATGAGAAAAAAATATCAATTCTGGGTCTGGGCCACTGTCTGTGTGGAGTCTGCTCCAGGTCTTCCAGTTTTCTCCCATAACCCAAAGTTGTGCACATGAGGTACACTGGAGAGTCTACAAGGTTCCAGAGAGTGTGTGTGTGTGTGTGTGTGTGTGTGTGTGTGTGTGTACATATGCATGTGCCCTGTGCTGGGTTGGTGTTTTGTCCTGGGTTGGTTCCCACCTGATGCCTTGAGCTGCTGGGACAGACTGCAGCCACCACAACCCTGAACTGGAATTACCGGGTAAATAATTATCTTACTTGTTTGTATTAATCTTTCTCAAAGGTATGTATAGCTCACACGTATTTCAATATTTAACATTAGAAGTGTTTTAGTCTTTAGGAGTTTGGTGATGTTGAGATTGGAAATATACTGTAGGAATTTAACTCTTCTTTTTATCAATTGATCTATTATAAAATTTTTTCATTTTCCTTAAAGTCGTTTCTCTTAAAGTCACAGTTTCCATTATTATTATTTTTACAGGTGGAAGAGTTTACATGGCCTTAAGTTGTAGCAAAGAAAAAAAAATACAGCAGCCTGGCCTGGCTTTTCCCCTGAGGAGGAATCATGTTGTTAGCCTAGTTAGAAAGGGAAGACACACACTACCTCCGAGGGACAGGGGTGCTGGTGTGATGATACCAAGCTGTGGCTGGTGAAGCCTCCTGGGTCACATGTCTGGCAGGAGGCAGAGAGGCACAGGTTGCCTGAGAGAGGCAGGTGAGATGGGAAGGAAGAATGGGAGGCTGGCCAGACCCAGCCGGAGTGTCTGGGGACCCAGGGCCTGCGGCCAGAGTCCACTCGGCATGTGCACATTTGTTCTCGGCTCACGGAGCCTTTCCCACTTGGTTGCTCTCATTCCTCACAGGACAACTCTCTGAGGGGGTGACGAGTCTCATAATCTCCCCTTAGGAAGAGATGCTCAGAGAGGTGAAGTGAGTTCCCCAGTGTTGGTGGGGGAGGGTCCGGAAGAGTGACAAGGGGATGGGCCAAGAGCCAGGGACCTGCCACTAGGCAAAGAGGGAGATGAAGGCGAGTGGGTGGAGGAGAGACAGGGCCGGAAGACGCGCGCGGGAGGTGAAGTCAGGGGAGGGTGAGAGGGGGTGAGAGATGACAGTGTCAGGCAGATGGAGAATGGCTGTGGTTTACACAGCTGTGTTCTGTCCATAAACCTGGACTTGGGGGAAATTATATTTTCTTTTGAATTGTTGTTTCTGTATATTTTAAATCAATTTTTATTTTGAACACCAGTATAACTCCATCACAAAAAAGTAAGCCAAAGAGGATAAAGGATAATAATAATTCCACTTCTAGCATTTGCTTGTAGTTGCTACTCAAAGTGTGGCTCATGGCCCGGCACTGGTCTGCCAGAACTTCACGACTTCCCCCTCAGCAGGACAGGCGCAGAAAATGAGAGTGAGTGCTTAGACACTCTTACGCCAGTTGGACATGGTTGTTTTCTGTCTGTTGAATCTGTGATTTAAAAACTGGGGCTTTCATTTTGTATATCTGCTTTTCATTTCATTTTTCTAGCAATGTATGCGTTAACTTTTTCATTCTGAAATAATTATAGATTCACAGGAAGTCACACAAATAGTACATCAAGACCCATGTACCCTTATCCAGTTTCCCCCAATGGTGACATATAATGTTAGTACAATATCAAGTCCAGGAAATTGACATGAGAACTGATGCTAACTGAATTACAGACCTCATTCACATTTCACTCTTGTGTGTATGTGTGCGTGTGTAGCTCTGTGCAATTTGATCCCAAGTGTAGATTTGTGTAATCCCACCACAGTCAAGATGTAGAGCTGTTCCATCACCATAAAGCAACTTCCTCATGCTACCACTCTAGAATTACACCTGATACCACATCCCTCCCTGGCAACCACCACTTTGTTCTCCTTTGTTACAGTTTTATCGTTTTAAGACTGTTATATAAATGGGCTCATATAACATATGATCTTTTGAGACAGATTTTTCCACTAAGCGTAAATGCCCTTGACGTCCATCAAGTTTGTAGCATGTATCAATAGCTCACTCCTTTATATTGCTGGATAGTATTCCATGGTGTAGACATACTACAGTTTGTTTAAGCATTCACCAGCTGAAAGACATTTGGGTTTTTTCTAGTTTGGGGTTATGGTGTACATTTGTGTACAGATTTTTGTTTGAATATATTTTCCTTTCTCTGAGATAAATGCCCAAGAATGTGATTGCTGGGTCATATGGTGAATGCATATTTAGTTTTATAAAAACGGCCAAACTATTTTCCAGGTGCAATGTATGAGAGATTTAATTTTTCCACATCCTTGCCAGCATTTGTTTTTACTTAAGTCATTGTTGGGGGCTGAAGTGTTTATCCCATAAAGATATGTTCAAGTCCTAACTCACAGTACTTGAGAACGTAACTTTATTTGGAAATAGGGTCTTTACAGATGTAGTCAAGTTAAGGTGGCATCATACTGGATTAGTGTGGGCTCTAAATCCAACTACTGGTGTCCTTCTTAGAAGGCCATGTGAAGATACAGGGAAAAAGGACATGTGACAACAGAGGCAAAGGTTGAAGCGACACAGATGCAAACCAAGGAACATCAAGGCTTGCCAAGCATCCTCAAAAAGCCGAAAGAAGAAGGAAGTGAGAGAAGAGAAAGGAAGACACCGGTAGACAGATAGATTAAGGTGGTTCTCTGGTTAAAAACCTCCCCTGCAAGCCCCAGAGACTGGAGCGAGCACACCACTTCCAAGTCCATAGACTTCCCCTTTCACGGGCTTTCCCTGATTGGCCCTTCCCAACCCATTCCCGATTGGTGTCTTTCCTATCCCACACCATGGTGCCTCTTGCTGATTGGTGCTAGTGCTAACCAATCAGCGCACTATTCAGCCTATATAAACTCCCCTGTCATCAGCCCCAGCTGCAACATTTCCCGGGCTTCTTCCGTTAGATTCCGTCTTCGGAATAAACTCCTGCTTACTCGTCCTCCGGTTGTCCGCATCCCTTATTCTTTCTGGGCTTGAGACAGGAACCCGGAACTGCTGGACTAGAAGAGCCACTGACCAGGAGAGCTGCACACGCTGGAGGCTGGCTTGCTGGTCTACGGAGCCAGCGCAGCTGACAAAGCCAACGGGAGCTGCAACACTCCTCGGGGGCCTGGCTTGCCGGCCCACGGAGCCGCCGGGGCTGTAAACACTTCTTGAGGGCTTGTTTCACTGGCCTGCCCAACTGGCAGAGCTGTAAACACTTCTCAGGGCTCAGCTCACCGACCCCAAACTAAGCTGTAACACGTCTTGGGGGCTCTGCAGCTGTTGGCATCCCTGAGTTCTCGGGCACTACTGCCTTCCCCTATCCGGATGCCATCGCGTCCCCGGCCACCGAGTGAATCCCGGGCTGGTAGTGCAGCGCCGAGAACGGCAACATCCCTTAGGGGTCCAGCTCGCCAACTCGCAGGACAAAAAATGGCATCAGAGGGAGCATGGCCCTGCTGTCACTTTGGCATTGTTCTCTGATGCTATCTGTGGTTGCACTTGTCTGTCCTTTAAAACGGTCTCTGCATCTCTCCCGCGGATTGCTACCCCTGGTTTGGAGTTCACTGTGACAAAACCAAACTAAAATTTCTTAGCGACTCCACTACTATTGTGCTGTCAAGTGTCTGGGACGGGAAGAGCCAGGTTGCTGGGATGTTTTGGATTCAATGCCGGTGACCTTTTGTTTCCATGCGAACCCAAAATGTGGCCAACCAGCAATCTGGTCTGACCTTGCTGCCTAAATTCTAATAAAAGAGCAAGTTGAACTACAATGGTGAGATTGGGAATGACACCTTGATTTCAGAACTCTGGCCTCCAGAGCTGTGAAAGAATACATTTTGGTGGTTTTCCACCACCCAGTTTCTTATGGCTGCCCTAGGAAACTGAGGCAGCCACTCTCAGGTGTGTAGTGATAGCTTGTTGTGGTTTTGCTTTGTATTTTCCTAATAGGTAATGATGCTGAGTATCTCTTCATGTGTCTATTTGCCATCCACATATCCTCTCTGATGGAGTGTCTGTTCATGTCTTTGGCCACTTCTAATTGGCTTTGCTGTTGAGTTTTTTTAGCTCTTTACATATTTTATTTATTTATTTATTTATTTATTTATTTATTTATTTATTTTTTGAGTTGGAGTCTCAGTCTGTCGCCCAGACTGGAGTGCAGTAGACGCTCACAGCCACCGCAGCCTTGACCTGCTGGGCTCTGGTGATTCTTCCGCCTCAGTCTTCCAAGTAGCTGGAACTACAGGCGCGCGCTACCACGCCCGGCTAATTTTTTTTTATTATTATTTATTGTAGAGATGAGGTCTTTCCAAGTTGCCCAGGCAGGTCTCAAACCCGTGGGCTCAGACAATCCACTCACCTCAGCCTCCCCAAGCGAGGGATTACAGGCTGAGCCACCGAGCCTGGCTACATATTTTAGATACAAGTCCTGTGATGGGTGTGTTTAATCATTTATTTTATGGTATTTTACAAAACTTTCCATTTGGGATGAACTGGAAACTTTATAAATTTATAAACTGATCAACCACCATTGATGGTTTGAGAAGCACAGTCTTGGCATCATTTCTTCATTCCTCAATGAAATGATACCCCATGTATAATGTTGGGTCCTGACTTTCTCCCCCAGATAATTTATTATAAATAATTTCTCCAATTTGCTCTGTATCTTTCAAATGACCACTTTCGTGTTGGCAAACCTTCCTTTGAGTACCTGTGCTATAACTTACTTAGCCAGTTTGCAAGGTTGGATATTAGGTCATCATCCATTTCAGGGTCTTATAGACAACTCTGAGTCACTTTTGGGCACAAGACTTCCTGACATTTTGGATATAACATTCTTCGTTCCCATTCTTATCATTGTAGTTCAACTTGCTCTTTTATTAGAATTTAGTCAGTAAGATCAGACCAGATTGCTGGTTGGCCACATTCTGTGTTCTCATGGAAACAAAAGGTCACCGGCATTGAATCCAAAACACCCCAGCAACCTGACTCTCCCTGTCCCAGACACCTGACAGCACAACTGTAGTGGAGTCACTAAGAAATTTTAGTTTGGGCCGGACTTGGTGGCTCAGCCTGTAATCCCAGCGCGTTGGGAGGCCAAGGTGAGTGGATTGCCTGAGCCCACGGGTTTGAGACCCACCCGGGCAACTTGGCAAGACCTCATCTCTACAATAAATCAAAAATTAGCTAGGTGTGGTAGTGCGTGCCTGTAGTTCCAGCTACTTGGAAGGCTGAGGCGGAAGGATCGCCGGGGCCCAGCAGGTCGAGGCTGCGGTGGCCAGGAGCGGCCACTGCACTCCAGTCTGGAGGACAGAGTGAGACTCCAACTCAAAAAAAAAAAAAAAAAAAGAAATT